>OZ022595.1:3233141-3460641 GCA_963669155.1 Arbacia lixula
GTCCCCCCCACCATTTATTTTCGGTCCTGTACACAGACGATATGTAATGTCCCCCACTATTTTCGTCCCCCCCCCCCCCCCCACTAACCGAGATTGGGTGGGATTAAAAAATTATGGAACCCCCCAAAAAACCATCACAACCCCCCCCCCCCACCCCCCCGCACTGAGAGCACTTTCAGAGACTGGACGGGATGAAAAATTTATAACACCCCCCCCAAAAAAAAAAAAAAATAAAAAATAAAAAAATAAAAAAATAAAAAATCCAGCGACTTCTTGAGGATAAATATGTCCCCATCTTCAATGAGCGATTTCCGCCCATGCAATGTTGTACGCTGAAGAGCAGGTATTCCAGATAGTCAAGTCCAAATAGGTGATCCAAGATGGTAAAATATCAATCCACAGAGTGTAAGGCTTTCACAGGCAGGATCTCATAAGCACTATTTAACATCGTATAAATCCACAGGTGTGTATCGAGTCAAGGTCACAATAAATTCTTAATGGCAGGTTATTATTACCACAGGTGACTGGAGCAAGATGATATAAAAACTCTGAACTCTGAATGTCCAAAACAACTCAAATACTACAATCTGTACATTCTAGAAGGTTCTATCATCTGTGCATCTACAAAGTTCTATCCATGCTTGTGAACATGACAAGCAATAAACTCAATGACCTGACCCAGATTCTACTGAATCTATTACTGTCTGGAATGTTCCAGATTCTACTGTTCTGGACTGTTCATTGATGAGTCATCACTGGCCCAAAAGGTCATTGAACTCCACAGGCACACTCCAGCCAGTGCCTCCTTTATTATGCTAATTATCTCGCTATTATGTGATTCGTCCAAATATCTTGAAAATGTCCTCATTATTTAACACGAGAAGTTCAAAGAAATTATCACAACTTGCTTAGTTCATTAAAGTCATAATGGCGAACTTTAAGACATAAATTGATTCAAAATTTCTTATATGCCTATGTTATAAAATGTAATACATTGCTTCTGTGAATACTGGTAAATATTGCAAATACTATTACATGTACATGTATTTCGAAACTGTTTTCTACTATTTCTTTTTTTTCTTTTTCTTAAAGAAAACATATACATAATAAATTGTGTTGTACTATTGTACTATGTATTTCTCATACCTCGAAAGGGGTCGTCAGAAATAATAAATAAACATTAAACTTCAAACTTCATCTTTGATGTAAATAACACCTGGCCCAGATAGCCCTCCCAAATTCCAGAATCTTCCAGGAAGTACACATTGCGCAATGTTGATTTCACCAGGGAGGAATTTCACAAGCACATAGACTGCATCTCATTCAATGTATAACTTACACAAATTCATAACATGGTACTATTTCTATTTACCATTCAAGGTTATACAATGTGTTGAAAAAAAATATAATGGTAAATCGAATGGTAATTGAAAATTACAAATAGTGTAATGTTATTGCCGGAAGTCACTGTAATTACAATTTTTCACACATAAATAATTAAAAATATGGGGTAAATCATATGTCAAATTAAAGGGGAATAGTAGCTCTTTGAATAGAATGAAATATTTTGTTTTAACATTTGATGAAAATATGAGTGTAGTGGCCCCCTTAAAACAAGAGGTAAACAGCAGAACTACATGAAATGCACCAGTAGCCAGAAGTACTCATTGTAATACAGTAGAAGCATAGATGGTAATAAAAAGTAGTAGATAAGTATGAGTTGTAGAAGTTGCAATAGTAGTTAAAGTAGCAATTGTAATATTATCAGTAGGAATAGTAAAAGCAGCAGGATCAGTATTATTTGTAGACGAAGTATCACTTAGTAGTAGTAGAAAAAGGAGAAGAAAAAGAAGAGGAAGGGGAGGAAGAGGAGGAAGAGGAAGAGGAGGAAGAGGAAGAAAATGAAGAAGAGGAAGAGGCAGAAGAAGACAGAGAAGACAAAGAATACAAAGACGAAGAAGAAGAAGAAAAAGAAGAAGAAGAAGAAGAAGAAGAAGAAGAAGAAGAAGAAGAAGAAAAAAGTATATAAGTCATAGCAAAGGCTCTGCCTACCTAATGGGTTGCCCATCCCGCTATCCATGTCAACAGGCCAGTGATAGGGGGCGCAATTGTAGGCCAAGTCAGTCAGAGGGTCACCTAGTGTGGACAGCTCCCAGTCCAGGACCGCAATCACTCGTGGCTACAGTCCATAGAAAAGACAAGCAGCAAATGAGGAATACAGCAACGATTCAACATGACTCACACAAAACTGAAACAAGCAATTAAGTGTTAGTGATATTTGTTTGTCTCGCAATGTAAAGTCAACAAAGATTACAAAAAGATCACGTTAAGTGCGCCGCTGCAACATTTCGTCAGATGTGATACAAAAATGTAGAAAGCAAGGTCCTTTGTCCCTTTGACCATCTAGGAGCTGTTTCTCGCTCTTACGGTTTAGTGCGCTGCCCTGACCAAAGGGTATATGGGTCTGTTCACGAAGTTGGGAACCTTTTTGTGACATTTTATCATAACTTTTAAAATAAGACTTATCTAAAGTTGGGCATTTGATGTAATATTTGTGTTACCTTCATGAAGCATTTAAAGATCTCAAGACATTTTGTTTTATGCTACTTTTTAAATAATATTAGAAATTGTACAAAAATTAGGGTTCTGGATGTAACATGGACACGGTGTCCATGTTACATCCACAACTGTTTATTTTTGGTTTTACAGCAAATCAGTATTACCAATCATGATAAGTATTGGTGTTATTACTATTGGGTACATGGCTGATGCAATGCAACAAAAATTGGAATAAACAAATACTTGATTCACTGACTTCTGATGAATTGGTTGTGGATGTAATGGTGTCCAAATGTGTGACAAAAATTTACCCATTTTGGGAACCGTTACATCCACAACCAGTTCTTCAAAAGTCAATGAATAAAGTATTTGTTTAGTTCCTATTTTCGTTGCATTGCATCAGCCATGTACCCCATAGTTACCACACCAATACTTACCATGATTGGTATTACTGATTTGCTGTAAAACAAATACTTTATTCATTGACTTTTGAAGAACTGGTTGTAAATGTAACGGTTTCCAAAATAGGTAAATTTATGTCACACATTTGGACACCATTACATCCACAACCAATTCATCAGAAGTCAGTGAATCAAGTATTTGTTGATTCCAATTTTTGTTGCATTGCATCAGCCATGTACCCAATAGTAATAACATCAATACTTATCATGATTGGTAATACTGATTTGCTGTAAAACCAAAAATAAACAGTTGCGGATGTAACACGGACACTGTGTCCGTGTTATATCCAGAACCCTAATTTTTGTACAATTTCTAATATTATTTGAAAAGGAGGATAAAACAAAAGGTCTTTAGATCTTTAAATGCTTCATGAAGGTAACACAAACACTACATCAAATGCCCAACTTTAGATAAGTCATATTTTAAAAGTTATGATAAATTGTCACAAAAAGGGTTCCCAACTTTGTGAACAGACCCATATAAACCCTTGCTTATTTTTGTATCACACCTGACGAAATGTTGCAGCGGTGCGTGAAATGTTGTGATCTTTTGAGATTCTGTGCTGACCTTACATTGCGAGACAAACGAATAGCGATTATATCCGCCAGAAGTAACATATTTAGCACAAGTAATGACATCTTTATTGTTTTCTAATCTGAGCTAACAAGATCATTTATTGGTATTATCAAAAAAATAAATTTATTAATAGCATGGATTGAAACAGGAAATAATGAAGTTATTTTTTTGCATTCAAGCTGATAAACAGGCAAGATCACACAATTCTACAGAAAGATGGCAATAAATGATAAACAAGAATTGGACTAATCAATTACACATAATGCTACTTATTTTACCTCATTTGGGTGGAAAACCATGTTCTCAAGCCTGTAGTCTCCATGTACAATAGTAGTCTTCTCTTCAGTCTTCGGTATGTTATTTGGTAGCCAATCAAATAGCTCAGTTGCTGATGGAAGCTCTGGTAAAGAGGCTATTTTGATGGCTCCTTTGAACTGTCTCGTCCATGTGTTGATCTACAAAGAGAAGGATCAACATAGATAAGACCAGGAAGAAACTATTACAAAGTCATGTTTATAGCAGAGTGTCACATCAAGAATCCATTTAATTTCTTGAAAACAGGGGAGGAAAACCTGGTGTGCGGACAGAAATAACTATAAGACGTGTGGTGTAATACCAATCTATTGCTGTTCACATTACAAGGCTTGTAATCCTACTATCACAGCGCTGATAATGCTGAAACTAAGAAAGAAAAAAACAAAAATCCTTTGACTTGTCTCATTTTCCTCTGACTATGATCAACACACTCCTCTGATCTGTCAGAGATTATTCAACATGCCCTGTTGCCCTTTCTAGCTAAGGGGTTAGTACGTAGCTGTGGTATAGACTATGAACTCCCAATAAATGAAGTGTCATTCTGCCATGAGCATGGGTCCCATTTACTAGGGAAGAAATACTTGAAACTGGTAACATTGTCGAAATCAAATACAAATCTGCACCCGCTGATGACAGTTAAAAGGTTATGCCATGAGCACAGCACGTACCGTACTTTTCCCATTTACGAGTACTGCAAGAATTCAAGAATTTTTGAATGGCACGATAAGGGTAAGCAAAATAAAGAATAATAATCAATTCTCACGTAAGCTGACCAGTTCTGTACTGTCTGCTAGGGATTTTGTTGCATCAAGAAAGGTTCAATTCATTACATAGGTTACAACATCATTCATTACATAGGTTAAAACATCAGCAAATCGTCAAATCTGGTTCACCTTGATTGTATGCATGAATGTACAGTGAGACAATTTTTTTCTTTTTTAAACTGACAATCTTTTGTAAAATCCTGGTAATACCTAATTAATGATTTAAGTGCTTCACATGTTATAAATCAAGGATTAAAGAACAGTGAAAAGAAGTCGCTAATGCTAGGTTTCTGGGGACCGGGTATACCTGGTTTCTGGAGAACATAAAGTAGAATAGTTAAGCACTGACCTGTCTGTGACAGAAGCCTCCCTCCTTCCCATATCCTGTCAGACCCAGCTGCCTGAAGTCCAGTCGGTGCAGGAAAGCTAGGGTGTTGATCATGGCAAAGTAGATGTCTTTTCTCTCCCCAGGGGTCAGCTCAGGCAAGGTCACCTCTCGAAAGATACGCCCCTGTAATCAATAGAATACTGTATATGCCATATTTTTCGCGAATCAGGACTTCCTGACAATTTAGCGAGTGGTTAAATTTGCGATCTTGGAATACTACTTTTTTTCGGCGTATAAGACGCACATATTTTCCCATGAAAATCACGCCAAAGTCCGGGTGCGTCTGATACGCGGCGTTAGCAAAAGTCAGGTCTTTCAAACCAACGCGTATACACAAGGGGCTATGCATTGTATGACAATAATCAACATTCAACTACAAAATAGATGGCTTTGATAGCCCGACACAATTCCGGTAATACGATCTCAATCACATCATCAGCATATTTACCGGTACTAACAAAGCACCAGGACTAGTTGTTGTCCGAGACACCTCAAAGAAACCGCTAGCTAGAAAGCTAAGCCCTAAGGATAAAATCTGTTGGATCGGAGCCGCTATTGTTGCTTTGATCCGGCTGCGAGGTAGCACTATACGCATTCACGTCTCAGAGATTTAAAAAAAAAAAAAAAAAAAATATCTGTCGTATGAGACCTGTATAGCGCCATCTCGTGGCCGGCTCAAAGCAGCAATAGTGGCTCCGATCTAACAGAGGTAATCCTTACTTAGCGGTTTCTTTGAGGTGTCTCGGACAACTTCTAGTCCTGGTGCTTTGTTAGTACTGGAATTTATGCCGGTAATGTGATTGAGATTGTATTACCGGTACATCAATTGTGTCAGGCTATGAAAGCCATATATTTTGCTGTTGGCTGTATAGCATAGTCCCATACATGTGCTCAAAGTCAGGATGCGTCTTATCCGAGGGTGCGTCTTTTTTACCAGTCGATACGGTAATACTATTAGTGCATGTGCTCTGCACGTCGTATTCATTTTTTCACACGTTGTTAAATTCGCAAATAGCACCCAACTCGCAAAATTCATGAAAGTAAAAAATCCGTGAAATATATGGAGTATACAGTAGGTGGCAGTTTTCACTAGCTCTTGTTGCGCCATATTTTATCGGACATTTTATAAATGAAAATTGCCACCCACAGCATGTCATTTGTTAATCATTTTACCATCAATACCGGTAACTCTCATTGAGTTGCAGTTTAACTGGCACACAAAGGGTTACAAGTAAACATCTTTTCTCTCCCCAGGGGCCAACTCATCTACAATGGTACCACTAACTCTACTAACCTGTCGTAGAAGAGTGGCCTTTACTATGACAATGGTTCCATGTGTTTGTGTGATAAACAATGTTGTTAATCAAACCTGTAATCAGTGAGGTTTGTTATGATAGTCATAACACACCCATAAAGTGACAACCTAGATATTCCTTGGGACCATATTGGAAATGCTCAATCATCCTAATTCACCATTGATTTGACTACTATGGCAACATCCGCAATGCTCAGAGCTAATTTGTCATTTCCATGGTACTTCCCATCGACAGATAAGTTGAATCAATTGAAAACTTATATAAATGCAACATGGCACTCATCTGAAAAGGTTTAAGGTACCCTGTCATCAAAGTGTATGTCGACTTATGTTGATGCAACATAATATGTACATAACAAGATCACTTACTGTTCAATGGAAATATGTGTCCTATATTTTAAAATAATTTTTCTTTATTTTTTCTCAGCACTGATAAGCCTTGCCTCCAAAATATCCTCCATTCAAGATTCCCCCTGTGACATCATCAATGGTAGAAATTAGCAGGATAATGAGCAGGATTTATGCACAAATTAAACATTGCAATACCTACCTCCACCTGCCCACAAAAGCATCACATGTCTTCACACAATACATGTAACATCTAACAACCTTTCATGGGGGAATAATCGTTTCCTTTTCTCAGAAATGTCCTAGCTATGTGATGCTATTATAAGCACCTGCAAGTAGTCATTTTTTTTTTTTGCAATGTTTAGCTTGTGCATAAATTATGTCTATTATCCTGCTAATTTCTACCTTTGATGATGTCACAGGGGGAATTTTGAGCTGGAGGATATTTTGGAGGCGGGGCTTATCAGTGCTGAGAAAGAATATAGAAAAATTATTTTAAAATATAGGACACATATTTCCATTGAACAGTTACTGATATTGTTATATTAATTTGCATCAACAGAAGTCGGCATAGATTTTGATGACAGGGGCTTTTTAAGTACATACATTGAAGGATGTTCTTTTTGGAGATAATAAAATACAGCACATACCCTGACATGCTCCATAATGTAGAACTCTGTTCCAATGATGTCTGCATCCTCACAGTAGGCCAGTGGTTTGGGCACTGGGAACCCTGCTTGATGCAGGGCCAGCTGAATCCGATATTCCCTACCCACCTGGAAAAATAACACCTCAGTGAATATGACAGTCGGAGTCCTGTACTTAGCAAGCTAATACATGAATCTCCAAAGGGTTCAAGAGACAAGAGAGGTGTGGTACTCCATGATCGTTTACACTGTATGTCATAGTCTCACAGGACGGTACATTGAAAGAGAGTACTAATCAAGCATTAAAGGGTTACTAAATTAGAAAATTAAGTTCCCACTAATCTATGTAATAACAAAAAAACGAATTTCACATTTGTTTGCCTCAAAAAAGCCACATTTTGATGAAAATTTGACAAAACGCAAGCCTCCAGTGAAGTATGAGAAGTCAAAATGCCATAGATTGTACGGAAGTCAACAATAGAACATTTATGTAATGTATCCACAACTTTCCCCCTAACTGCGTAGTAACGCGCTATTGCATTCACCTGTATCTTGTCATTCAGATTCAATGGATGGAATGCACTTTGAATCTATTAGTTGTTGCTACTCTGACAAACTTCGGACAAGCTTTGGGGTTCCCATTGGTAATGTATTGTTTGAACGGCGTGAATGAAATATTTTAATCACGCCGTTGGAATTTATGGCATTTTGACTTCTCCTACGTCACTGGAGGCATGCGTTTTTTTTTTCAAATTTTCATCAAAATGAGACTTTATTGCGTTAAACTAATGTGAAATTTGTTTTTAGTGAATAATTTTACATATGAAAGTGGAAACTTATTTTTCTAATTTAGTAACCCTTTAACAATATGCACATTTTCAGGATATAATTATTTGTTATCGAACACAGGTTGCAATCAGTTATGCATTTATGGAAGACTGCTAAATAAACATTTTAAGACTACACAGTACACAGATAGTACATTGTAAATAATTGTTAGTGCACCGGTACAAGATTTTGCGTAAGGTGAAAGATTAGACAATTCATTTGATGAGGCAGAGCCAAGGTGAATAGAGCATCTGGTCTTTCACTGAACGCGAAATTTTGTTCCATATCATGATTCCAAAAGCAGACGAACTTATATTTTGGTATAGTGGTTGTAAATCAACACACATTCTTCCATTTGCTTCCATTTGTTCTTTTTTATTTTTTTTCTTTTGGGGGTGATTTACACCTACCATCCCAAAACAATGAAGTTCATTTGCTTCTTCAGGTCATCAGTGGCTTAAATTCAGTCAGAGAAACTTAATTTTAGCCGTGTACAGGTTGTTATAAATTTGTGTAAGTTGTAAATGTAGCCATTAAATGAGATGCAGTCTATGTGGTTGTGAAATTCCTCCTTGGTGAAATCAACATTGCGCAATGTGTACTGCCTGGAAGATTCTGGAATTTGGGAGAGCTATTTGGGCCAGGTGTTATTTATATAAAAGAATGTTACGCCTAGCGGGAGCTAATTAGCATAATAAAGGAGGCACTGGCTGGAGTGTGCCTGTGGAGTTCAGTGACCTTTTGGGCCAGTGATGACTCATCAGTGTAATCTAGGTCAGGTCAATATTGTTTGTCATGTTTGCAAGCATAGATAAAACTTCCTAGTACTGAGAAATTTCTAGATGCACAGGAGATAGAACGTTCTAGAATGTACAGATTGTGATATGTGACCGCCCAGCTCGAAACCCACAAAAAGTCGTGCGGTACAATTTTCTATGGAAGCAGGAGACCGTCAAAAACGTGGAATTACGTTGTGTAGCAATCAGAATTGCCACACGACCTAAATAATTACGTCGTGTGGTAACTCCAATTGCCACGCGACGTAATTATTTAGGTCGTGTGGCAATTACAATTACTACACGACGTGATTCCGAATTACTGCCCAACGATTTAAAGACACGACCTTAAAAAATTAGTCTCGTTACATCAAATAATTAAGGTCGTGTTGGAATTGGACTTGCCAAACGACCTAAATAATTGGGTCGTGTAGTAATTCAAATTGCCACACGACCTAAATATTTACGTCGTGTGGCAATTATTTGCCACACTACATAATTCCGATTTACCACACTACCTAATTCCGAATTACTGCTCAACGACTTAACGTCATGACCTTAAATCGTTGAGCAGTAATTCGGAATTACGTAGTGTGGCAAATAATTGCCACACGACGTAAATGTTTAAGTCGTATGGCAATTCGAATTACTACACGACGTAATTATTTAGGTCATGTAGTAATTCGAATTACTACACGACCTTAATTATTTGATGTAGCAAGACTAATTTTTCAAGGTCGTGTCCTTAAATCGTTGGGCAGTAATTCGGAATTACGTCGTGTAGTAATTGTAATTGCCACACGACCTAAATAATTACGTCGCGTGGCAATTGGAATTACCACACAACGTAACTATTTAGGTCGTGTGGTAATTCTAATTGCTACACGTCGTAATTCCGTGTTTTTGACGGTCTCCTGCTTCCATAATTTTCTGTACTAGACCAAAATATGTCATTTGGGTTGACCACATCAAATTTTTGAAGTTTGTCCTATCTGAAAGAGTGAACATTCCTCTACCTGCTGTTTAAATTTGGTGACATAAAACGAAACCGCAACCGAGATATCAGCAGTTATTTTGGACCATATTTTTTCGGACAGGCACTGCTTTCGATCTAGCTGATAGCGGAATTCGACAGCCGCTCGTTGCTAGGGATCAAGATTTGACCCCATTTTCCCGCGGTCATCAAACGCTTGTTGTGATTGGATAATAGCACGGTCAATTGCTTGCGGGTTACTTAATAGCTCTTTATCGATCGGGCGGGCGGGTCCTTGTAGGGCTACATGCATGCGTGTATAAAGCAAATCGTAAATGTTTAAGACTTTGAACAGAAAAGATTTGTAAAGAAGCATCAACGTTGTTCAGAAAGGGGATGGTGCATTAGCATTTCTTTTTTGTTCTTTGTTATGCTTCCTTTAGAAATTCTCTCATTGAGAGTGAATCCGTCAGATTTGTCAGTTTATCCTGCGCAACTTGATTTTGACAATTATTTAATAAACACCTGTTGCTCCTCAACGCATGACTCTTATCTTTCATGTTAGGTGTCAAATGAAAGAAGAAAACCCGTACTTTCTAATGTGTATAATATTCAATTATTTTATTTCAGTCAACTAGAGAAATAATACAGAATCCCGGTTTCCTTTTTTCTCGGACACACTGTACAAATGGATAATCATTATAAAATTATTGTGTTTGAGTTTCATGAAGATTCATGCTCCAAAAATTCACTCATAAAAAAAGCGAAAACATTTCTCTCGATCATAGTTTAAATTATTTTTTTACAAAGCAATTATAAAAGACTAAAAGACTAAAAGTTTTCTTCAGTATACTCTCTTCGCTGAACACTACAATTCAAAACAAGTTAAATTCTCCTGAAAATACCAGAATGCACCTTGATGCTCATGCACGGCCAATTCAATTCAATTCACCCATCATGTATAAGAAATAAGGAACATATATTTGACATTGACAATAATGGATGATTTTGCATCTTGCCACATTTGACTCAGCTCCATACACGGGTCTTGTACATATTCCATGTTTTTTTTTATTATTTCAGATGGGGATCATTATAAAGAGGAATAAACGGGCTATTAAACGATACTAATATCAAGTATTACAACAAAATAACTAGAGAGACATCGATGCTCAAATTTGAGTTGCAGAACTTTTTTTGAGGAGTTTACATGTGCGAATTCTCACTTTGATAACCCAATTATCAAATCCTCTTTTCTCCTTTTCCTGTGAAACTGCTCCTCCAAAATCGCTTTTATCCTAATCACTTTTTGATTTGGTTAGGATGGTCCAATTTTGACAAGTTATATATCATTTTAAAGCTTAGAACTTAGTCTTTAAAACTATGTCGAAAAGTGAAAATTCATTTTGGGCGACTTTTTGTGGGTTTTGAGCTGGGCGGTCACATAGGAGTTGTTTTGGACATAAGTTCAGAGTTTATATCATCTTAGCTCCAGTCACCTGCATTCTGTTGGGACCTTGGCTCGATACACATCTGTGGATTTATACGTGGATTTTTCTCTCCTTGGATAATTACCTGCCTGTTTAATAGTGCTTATGAGATCCTGCCTGTGAAAGCCTTACACTCTGTGGATTAATATTTGACCATCTTGGATTATCTATTTTGACTTGACTATCTGGAATACATGCTCTTCAGCGTACAACATTGAGATCCACATTGCGATCATAATTTGGGAATACTGGATCGGATTTTCAACTGGACCATCAACGGGAAGCCGTGGATTCATTCCACTACAGTATCCTCCAGCATTGTAAGCTAATCTTTACATACTACAGGTCAAAGAAATTGGCATAGGGAAAGGGAGAGGGAGGAAAGGTAATGCGCCGCAGTTTTAAAATGTGGCATATTTTGTCCAGTTCAACATCAAACATGATGCTTTAGCCTAAAATGCATCATGTTTCATGCTGAACTGGACAAAATATACCACAGTTTAAAACAGTGGCTCCCTCATTTTCTTCCCTGTCCCTTTCCCTATGCCAATTCCTTTGAGCTGGAGTGTACATATGTAACTGATATCTACTGATATATGTAACTTTTGTGAAAGTTTGTCTTGATTTTAAAGGGGAAATACCCCATATAATAAAAACACATAAATTAAATATTGGTATCATTTTAATTGATCATTTCTGTTTTGAATTGATCGTAACAAGGTCTAGGGGTCCACATTTTTATTCTAAATTTCGAAAAATACTAGTAACATCAGAAGAGCACTAAAAGTAAGTTGCAAGTATAAATAAGAACGTTGAAGACCACAAAATATTGCCAAGACTAAAAGTCCTTTAAGGCACATTTGCCTATCAAACTGAGGCAAGGCGCTATCAGCCTACAGCACCACAACCACCATCACGCCCACAGCCAGTCCACTACATGTACTCATACTTTGAACACTATCGCCTCAAAAATATACACTGTACCACCACTACCACTATCAGCACCACCACCACCATGCACCCCTTTCCTCATCCTCACCTGGTGGGCTCCTCGCAAGAGCTGCCCTGGGGGTTTCTTCCTCATCACTAGCGCCCTTCCATTCTTCTCCAGATAGAATGTTGGGTTCGATTGGCCAGACCTGCACACAATAAATTGAATTGCAGCACTATAATCATTGCACAATGCACACATTACAATGGAAGGATGAACAGAAGATCCCACTAATGCTTCAGTCACATTTGCTATGGCCGCCATAGATTCCAAATATCTACGGCGAGTAGCAATTCTACGGTTGCCGTAGGGCGACTCTGTGGCGGCTGTAGGTTTTTTGACAAATACTACAGCCGACGCACGATACCCGCAAGGCTATGTACGGCTGCTGTACGCTCGACGTACAGCCGCCATAGAACATTCTACGCCATAGCTACAGGTAGTCTAATTTCTATGGCAAGCATACATGTAGAAATGAAAAAATGTTATAACTCGGCGCTATAATTCTAGCCCCCCCCCCTACCATAAAATAGGAATCTGCCGTACGTCGATCCTACGGCCGCCATAGATATTGTGCAATTTCTCGAATTCAGGTACCGGATATTCCGGCATACAAGACGCACCCCGACTTTGAGCACTCAATTTGAAAAAAAAAAAAAAAAATTGAGTCCGTATAAAGTTTCAACACATATGGGACTATATACAGTCAACAACAAAATAGATGGCTTTGATAGCCTGACACACTTGATGTACCAGTAATACGATCTCAATCACATCACCAGCACAGTATGCTATTGATGTGATTGAGATCGTATTACCGGTACAACAATTGTATCGGGCTATCAAAGCCATCTACTTTTTTTAATGTCACACAATGCATAGTCCTATACATGTGTATACGTGTTGGTTTGAAAGACCCAATTTTTGCTAACGCCGTGTATAAGACGCACCCGGACTTTGGCCTGATTTTCAAGGTGAAAAACGTGCGTCTTATACACCGAAAAATATGGTACATGTATGTATCTATGGCTGCCGTACGCCCGCCGTACAGCAAATGTGACAGAGGTTTAAGTTTAATTCCTTTGAGCTGGAGTGTACGCACGGAAATATTTGAAATGCTTGAAATAGCCTCATTCTAGTTAATTTAGAGCATTTTTGAATTTTGCACACACGTGAATGCATCAACAGACATGTATGCATGCATTTTTTGTCATGAAATCAATTGTCTATTAATTACTTTTATCCATGTCAAATGATCAAATGATCCATTCTAGAGTAAAATGTAATAATAATACAATGATCATGAGGGATCTTGTGGAATCTATATTATTTGCACCGAGGTTGGTAGGCATGCGGTACTATTTTCTCGAGACCACAGGTCGAGGGAAAATGGTACCGCACGCCCTCCACTTCACCAAGGGGACCAATAGATTCCACAAAGATCCAGAATAAAGATTATCAAATATTTGCATCCTTCATTAATATATTCTTTGTTCATTAATTTAATCCTGAACATGGACCTTGTGAGTGTGCATGCTCTAAGCTTCGAAAGCAGGAGTCCGATTCAGATGTTTTGTTATTTCCTGCGGCTTGAGCAAACTACCGGAAATTAAAGTTGTTCCTCGGCCGCAACACCGCGGGAGTTCCCCCCGCGCGCCCAATGATTTTCCGCTAAAACAGCAACAAGCAGCTGAAAATAAATGTATCTCTTTGATTTCGCAAGTCGCGCATCTAATTAACCGGGATGAATTGATATTGTGTCAGAGGGAAAGGGAGGCTATTTTGGACATCACATTTTGGACGTCACAAAATAGAACTTTTCTTCCCTCTGACTCTGCAGCTCTAGTTTTAGCTCTTCCTCCAAATAGTTCATCTATTTGTGGTACTGTGACACCCTTTCAACCAATCAATGAACTGGAATTTATTCATGAGGGATAGAATAGATTTTCATTAAATTGCTTGTTGATGACGTCATGATCATTGAAAAGACCAAATTACAATTCATTAATACCAAGATTCGAAGTGATGAAAGTTTTAATAATCTCAGAATCTCAGAAAGGGGTAATCCAGACATCGCTTAGAAGCACTATCGTCTAGATGTGATGTCGCTTCCACGCAATGTGCAATTTACTCTGGTGAATGACACCTTTCGAGGTATGTTTTGAAGGACTATGTGGAATTGAGGTTTTTTATCCCTGGTGGGAGATTATTCCAGCCTTTTATTCTTTTTGGTAGAAAACTATTGAGGTTCTACATGAAGTGGTACCAATCGGCTGGTGTTGGTTCTTATAGACCTGATTTTGGCGCTTCCACCACATATTCAGGGATGTTTACAGCGGCTTACTTATGGTGAGTTTTGTAAGATAAGGTTAGTCTGCTGTCCTTTCTTCATTGTTTAAGAGAAGGCCAGTTTAGTGATCTGATTTATTAATTCAGAGACACTTGTAGTGTGACGATAGTCATGCACTTGCAGACAAAACTTGCTGCCCTTAGTTTTTTGTACCATCTCCAATTTATCTACAAAGTACAAGACATAGTTGATGTGGATAATAAAAGTGATGGATGTATTTATGAGCGATGCGTGGAACAAAAAAGTGGGGGTGAAGGAATAAAGGGTATTATGCACTTTACCGACTTGAGTCTCACCTCTAGCAACGAGGTTAAGAAGGTTAGCAACGAGTGCCTGATGTCATCTAGATCAATCCCCGATGTGAACTGACTTGAGTGATTGGGTCCCTACAAGTTTTAGGTCGAGATACCATTGACATGGGTTTCTACAGTGACTCGCTAGCATCTAGAGTGTTTTGGGCGACGATATCCATCCGCTGAAACACCTAGTTCCTTAAGATTCTCACCTACAAACTGTCCTAAATACCTTAAAATTAGGCTGGGTTAGGATAGGCAATTATAGGTCTTAGGTTTTAGGGTTAAGGTTATGCCTAGGTCTAGGGTTTTTTTTTAAGGTTCAACCAACCATTCATTTACCTTCAAATTTAATGCCAAGCTCCATAGACTCACGTGTAAACTTTGGACTTTGATAATTTTTCATGCTTTTTCACCTGAAAATAGTTCCGGACTCTCATTCACAAATAATGTTTTAGGCTTAGCTCCTCATTAATTAATTAATCGTTGTCTTGGGCTGATTTTTCAAACCTACTACAGCTAAAACTGTAGTAAAGAAGGGTTTGTTTTGCTGTGGAACCGTTTTTTCCACTTTTGAGGCCCCAAACCTGCCGTTTTCCTGGTTTCGAGCCTTACCGGGCTCAAATCCTTTATATAGCTATGGGACACCATTTTTTATTTTTCTTTCAATATGGGCAAATTATATATCAAATGAAAGATCTCAATGAGAGAAAGACAATGGTGAAAAAATCTTTGGAATAGATACAGCCGTTTTGGAGTTATGGTCTGTCAAAGTTCACCGAGAAATGAGTCCTTGTTGCCATGACATAGACTACACATCAAATGATATTACTCTACCATGTGTGACAGCCAATAATGAGAATTTCCAAACAGAATTATTAGCTATGCACACATCAAAAGCAAGTTTAGAATGAGAGGAACGCACTGGTGAAGAAATCAATTTGATACAACCAACAATTATGGGGTTGTAACTCTTTAAAACCTGACTATCGGCTAGACCTTGCTTTGCCTTTGTTTAGGATTTACCTCGATCTTCTATCTGTAAATCCCCAGCTGCCAGATCCTTTTCCAGTTGGTAAATGTACACAGTTGCAGGATCATCAAATATCTTCATTTGTTTCTATCTTATATGACAATGTATCAAAATTGACGAATAAACAAAGTAAATATAATACATGTATATATCTTAATACATCAGGAGTAGAACGAGAAGGAAACTAATAATATGAACCCAATTCCTCAGTTAATGATTTTTCAGTCTTTAATTATTATGTCACATATACATGTAGTACATAATTACACAGACGAATTACAACCATGTTTAGATATGTTTTTCTAAATCATTGTTTATTGTTTATATGTGTCTATATTATCGCTTTATGTTGTTGTGTTATTATGCTGTGGCAAGCAAATTTCCATGATTTTGGACTGAATAAAATATTTTGTATCTTGTATCTTGTATTTTGTATTTTGTATTATGTTATACCAAGCTCGATATCCATATACCTACAGAGAGAGAGAGAGAGAAAAAAAAAATATTGGAGCAAGCAACTCACAAGCATGACATTTGCCCAAATCAGGCAAGCTATAAATAACATAAATTATGGACCACTCTGATGCAATCCAGGGAATGAAACTAACTAGCATTTTAGGATTGAAATAATGAGCAAATCTCAGTGGCATGCAAGAAAAAATCCTAGAAAAATGGAGACTACTGAACAATGAAACTGGAAGAAAATGAAAGAAAATGGGAAGAAATTGAAAACAAAATATTAGTCTTGTAATTGTTAGTAGAAAACAAAACAAGAATAAAAAGATTAACCAAATTAGGTCTATATACAATAAAAACATTGCAATATAAACTGGAAGCTGAAATACCTTGATGAAAGATCAATTAAGCATTAGTATTTTAAAGGGTCGAAAATAATAATAAACTGTTAAAGTGTATAGACTCTAGTAAAATACATGCACAAATGTCAAGGCTCAAGCCAGCACTTCATACTGAAAGTCAAAATCAACGGATTTGGAAATTTGACATGAAAATTTCAAACCTGTGGCGCACGTGAGCGCTACTGAAATCGGACATGGTTTTTTTTGCAGGGGAAAGAGGAGACTTGAACATTTCGAAATATTACTGATTTTTATATGTTTCCCGGAGTTACATACCATAAATTTCTTCTTTTTTAGGGGAAAATGTGTATTTTTTGCAAAAAAATAGAAAAAATACTTTTTATCACTAAAAAATTACCGAAACTATGGATGAGTTTGGTACCATCGGAAAGCTCACGATTTCTTCTTTTCGGCAATGTCTTTAGTTTGTTAATAGATGGCAGCATTTCAAAATAAGAGAGTGCAGAACACAAGTCTGCAAACTCCAGCAGACGCCGGTTCTATACACAAAATGGCCGTACACTGAGCGAGTCAAGCCTCAGAGTGGCTGCGAGATTTTCAAGAATACCTCCGTTTCGGGCAGCGAAGTGAGATTAGATCTAGTAGATTTGTCATTTTGACATATTTTCCTAAATTATTACGCCGTTACTTTTGTAAGAATTTCAACTAATAACTCAAAATTCTTGTTCTAATAATGACTCAGAAAGCACGTTGGCAACATAGGAAATGTGTTAAGTAGCGATCGGTGCCCATAGCTACTTTATCATGTTTATATAGGCCTAAGACTAGTAGCCTCTGGCCTCCTGTTTAAGGTTTGGGGGCGGGGCCTATGACCCCGCCCCCAAACCTTAACCTCGTTGCTAAGGCAAGTCGGTAAAGTGCATAATAACCGGAATAAAAATAAAGGATAACGATAAAGAAAATTCTGACGAAATCAAGAGGTGATCTGTCGATTGCACCTAAAATAGGCCTGTAGGCTGTACTGTAGCCGAGGCTACATGCTGTAGTTTACCCATTTGATATCGGCCGAGCGCTAGCAAGCACGAAAAAGCAGAACCAGACAGAACAATTAGAAGAGAAAAAAAACACTTTACCTATACTGTAAGACTTTGAGCTTGGACAACCCCATAGGAAAGTCTGCTATGTTTTGCATGAGATACACATGCAGACGATCCTCATCAAATCGATGTTGTTCTCTGACTTCACTGGCGTCACTTGCCATGATTTGGCTTCAGTTAGTTTCTTGCGACTTGCTCTATGATCAATGGGCCAGGTATAGCGTAACCAGTCAACTCGCGCCACCACGAAGTCGCACCATCACCAACTCGCCCCAAATTTTATCAAGTCGCCCCGCTCTTTTGTCAAGTCGCCTCACTTTATGAACAAGTCGTCCCACTTTTTTGGTCAAGTTGCCTCACTTTTCCTCACATGAATTCTCATAACCGTTCAACTTAACACACTATTGTTTCCATAAATGGTTTGAAAAATGTATATCTCACATCATGTATACCAATAAATTAAGAAAAAAGGGCTAATTCTCATCTTACATTACCCATGTTGGCGACCCCGTTCCAATTTTACGAGTCAACACACTTTTTGGCCAGTCTCTGAAAGTGCTCTCAGTGGAGAGGGGGGGGGGGGGGGGGGGGGGGGGTAGGGACACTATATCTTGTGGCCATAGAGAAACGAAAATAGTGGGGGGGGGGGGGGGGGGGACACATCACACGACAACAATTAAGGACTGTGTTCTTAGGTGCGTCCCCGGGGATGCGTGACCCGCAAATCATCGGATCTAAATCCTCCCCTCCGATCAGCGGTAGCCATGGGCGGAAATCGCTCCAGAAGGTGTGTGTGTGTGGGGAGGGGGGGGGGGGGGGGGGGACATGTTTTTCCTCAAGTAACCGCTGAAGGGATTTTTTTTTTTTTTTTTTTTGGGGGGGGGGGGTATTTCTTTTTTTTTTTCATTTTTTATTTCAATCCAGGGGGGCTATTCCGATAATCCACAGAGATAAAAAAAAAAAAAAAAAATTGAGTCCCTGAAGATACAATGTCCTTTGATAAAATATTTTATCTTTGGTAGTCCGAAAAATATTTTAGGAAGATATTAACCAATATTAATGAGCGCATGCCCTGCGCTCCTATCCCAGAGGCAGCCAGTAAGAAACGTCCTTTCATGTCTTTTCCATACATTAACACCATCAAGTTGATGGTGTGATGTCATGAAACTGAAAGGGACATTGCGCATCAAAGTCTATCAGCGCGCCATATTGCGCCCATGTGCAATAATTATTGCCGCCCATGGCGGCGGTTTCGCACCCTTACAACGTGTTGAAGGATGAAGTAGATGAAGTCTCCTTCAGATATGAGTTAGCTGAGGTTGTGGAGCAAGCTGTGCAGAACTCGAAGCCTAAAGCTAAGCGTAAGCCTGAGGCCAAGATGGGTGACACCTCAGCTGGCCAGCTGAACCAGGGTGACATGGGTGACTTGGTCACCAATGATGGCGGTCCAACCACTCATCATTCAAGCGGTCGCCGCTGCAGTTTCTTCTGCACTTGAAGGGTCCATCCAGCGTCTTCTTCAGGGTCTTGAAAGGAAGTTTGATGGCGTTGAACGGGTCAAAAGCGTGGTGGTTCAGAATAGATTCGAGATCGATCGTATGGAGCAGTACTCCAGAAGGGAGTCCATCAGGATCCATGGTGTGCAGCTTTCTGAGGGAGAGTCTTCTAATGATGTCGTAATCATAAGTGTCAGCCACTTGCTGCCTTCGAAGAAGAGCATCATAGCAAAGTTTGTTCGACGAGATGTCAAGACAGACATCATGAAGAACAAAAAGAAGTTGAAGAAAGTTTTTTTTTTTTTTTTTTTTTTTTTTTTTTTTTACAAGTCAATCTACGTCAACGAGGATCTCACGCCCCTACGCAATTCAATGTTATACGAGCTCAAGAAAGATCCCTGGATCAAGGGATGCTGGTCTGTGGAAGGGAGGATTCACTGCAAGCAGCTGGTTAATGGTCGAGAAGAGCTGAAGGTGATTGACTCTCCTGATGATCTGTGGAAAGTAGGTTGGGATGAGGCTAAAGTCAACGATCTTCGCCATTTCCCAAAGATTTAGGACAGGCACGGCCGCAATAAGAAATGTGAATTGACCTTTGTTAGTTTAAATGTGTGCGGTCTCAGGAGCAAGCCTCGTTTAGGTATTCTGGAAAAGTTTTTCAAAGAATATGACTTTGTTTGTTTGACTGAGACTAAGTGTTCAAGTGAAGAATCCATTCTGCTTCCTGGTTTTGTTTCTCTTGTTATGCCAAGTAAAAGTAAGGCACATAGGTTTGGAGGTGCTAATGGGTCATGTGTTTATGTGAAGAGTGATTATGTTGGTAATGTGGAAGTGATAACGAAGTGCAAATCTGAATTTGTATTTTTTTTTTGGCTCAAAGTAAGCTTCCCTTTGGATTCATTTATTGTGGGTATAGTGTACATCCCATGTGAAGGCTCACCTTTCCATCATATTGAGGTTGTTTATCATATTGCAGATGATCTGGTCAGCCACAAAGTTAAGTACAATTTTCCTGTTATTTCATTGGGAGATTTTAATGCCAGGACTGGAATTAGGAGTGATTTTATTGAACCTGAGGATCTTGAGCCTGTAGAGGGTGGTGTAGAATTGACATCGGTGATGTCAATGAGTTCTAAATCTGATTTATCTGCCGGTGGAATAGTTACAGAGCGTTTTAATAAAATAATGGTCAGAATCTCTTAGAATTGTGTAAAATTCTGGATGTTAAAATTGTTAATGGGAGATTTGGAGACGTCCACGGCAGAGGGGAGTTTACGTGTCAAACATCCAGAGGTTCAAGTGTTGTTGATTATGTGCTCATCTCACCATCCTTAATGTCCAAAATCACAGATTTCCGTGTCTACCCTTTAGACAAATGTTTGTCAGATGCGCATGGTGCTATCTCAGGTCAAATGTGTTTCACTAATAGTACAAGTGGTCAGTCTGTACAACCTCCATTAAATAGTGTTATGTGCTAACTTAAAAGAAATTGTAGTTCTGACAAAAGTATGTATGCACATGTACCTATGAAAACAAAATGGAAAATAGAACGTGAAGCTGAATATACTAATGCTTTTAGTTTGGATGGTTTGAAACATTTGAACGACAAACTTGATTCAATTGATATTACAGATGTTTCTCAGGATGTTTTTGACAGTGCAGTAGGATTTGGATGATTTGTTTATTGAGCCAGCTAGAAAAGTGGGCATTTGTAAACTGGTTAATATGAATCGTAAACCTAACGTAAATAAAAATTGTGATGGCAAGGGTAGGGATAAACCTTGGTTCGACTGCTTGTGTGAGAGTCGGAGAAAAGAATATTTTAGGGATAACACAGGCTAGATAAATTGAAAACAGCGGAAGCCAAGATTGAGAAGGAAAGAAAGGCCAAGTCCTATAAACGATTTATTGGGAACAAATGTACAATATAGTAATAAGTTACATGCATCTTTGAGGGATCTCAAGAAGTCTAAACCAAAAGAATATTGGAATATTTTAAATAAAGAGTGTAGATCAGTTGAAAAAGTTGTAAAATTCCCATTGATAAACACTTTAATAAGTTGAGTTTGAAGCCTGAATCTACAGAAAATGAGGAAGGGTTCTCTTTTGATCCTACTAAGATAAGTTATTCTCTAAATGAAGATATAAATAGAGACTTCGATAATGTTGAAGCCATTACTTCTTAAGAGATGTAATTGTATTTTAGATTTATTCATAATTTATATGCAAACAACCCAACCAGTACATATTTTAGATAAAGGATTTTGGAATTACAAGTGCAATGCAGTTTTAGTTCAAAGGAGGAAGGGGAGGGGCTCAAGCTCTCGCACTTAAAGTTATGTGTGCGGTAGAGCATGTTAAACACGGTATGGATGTTTGTAGTGGTGATTTGGGGTGTGTCATGTTGTGTGGTGAGTGTGTGACTGCTTTAGGTCTTGTAATGAAAATACAAATAGATATGTTCCATTCTGTGGAGTCAGATGTTAGATGCATTGAATTTTTCATTGACACTGGTGCAACAGTATTCGATTCCTTAGATAGTTTATCTGGTAAAACGTTATCCTGCTCGGGTCTTTTGTTTAAAACAAAAGATATTATGGAGGTTTTAAATTTCATTTCAGTTAATGTCAGAGGTATAAGGGACAGACACAAGAGGAAAGCAATTTTTGATTGGGTCAGAGAAAAAAGAGGTGATGTAATCTTCTTACAAGAAACTTAAAGTTCACAGGATATCGAGGGAGATTGGAAAAAGGGCTGGGGAGGACAAATAATTTTCAGTCACGGGACGAATCACAGCAAAGGTGTACTTGTTTTACTAGCACCTGGATTGAATTTTAAGCTGGAAAAGGTGGTGAAAGATATTGACGGACGCTTTATATTGCTTAAAGGAGATTTGATGGGGGAAATGTAGTATTAGGAAATGTCTATTTTCCAACAAGGGGAAAAGTAAAACAACAAGTAGACTTTCTACAAAATTTAGATAAAGATATTTCTGAGTTGTTATCTTGCAATTATTCACTCATTTTGGGGGGAGACTTTAATGTAATATTGAATAAAGACTTGGATTATTTTGGAAGAACGCTTAATGTAAGAACTACCTTTGTAGATCGTTTGGAGATGTTTTTGAAGAAACAAGGCTTAATTGATATATGGAGGGAACGGAACCCACGGGCGAGGAAATTTACTTTTAGACAAAATAATCCATTGGTTCAAAGTCGTTTAGACTATTGGTTCATCTCAAAAGATTTAGAAACTATAGTTGGCAATTGTGATATAATAACATCAATAGCTCCTGATCATTCCAGCATATATTTTGAATTAAAATCTACTAAAAGTTATGGAAGATACGGAAAGTCGTATTGGAAATTCAATAGCAGTTTATGCTTGGATAGAGATTTTGTTCAAGGAATGTCAGAGGAAATACGAACTGTAGAAAGTAAGTGGTTAAAGGAATTCGAATCTAAATCGTCTTTTTGGGATTTTTCTAAAAATGAAAATGAGAAGTTTTGCAATGAAGTTTTCAAGGAAAAAATCGAAAGAGAAAAGAACTTTTATAAAACAACTTGAGAATGATATAAAAACCCTGGAGAAAGATTTGGTGACCTCTTCTGAAAGTTCTACAATTATTAATGATATTGACAATAAAAAGAGTCAGCTAAAGAAATTGTATAATAACAGTGTAGAGGGACTTAGTGTTAGGTCAAGAGCAGCTTGGTGTGAAGAAGGTGAACAGAATAAAGAATATTTTAAGCAGTTACTTCAGTGGAATAAAAAGATAACAATTATTAGGGAACTGTACAATGAGAATGGGGAAATAACAAAAGAGAAAAACGGTATAATGCAAATAATTCGTTCTTTTTATGACAATTTGTACTCTGAAAAGTCATTGACAAGAGATGTATTCATTGAAAATATGTGTAAGAACACCCCCAAATTAGACAATGTAAGCAAAAGTTCTTGTGAGGGGAAAGTCACTATAGATGAATGTTATAAAGCGTTAAAGAGTATGAAAATTAATAAATCTCCTGGCAATGATGGATTCACAGTCGAATTTTATCTAACGTTTTGGCCACTGATAGGAAAGCTGTTGGTTGAAGTTTTTAATGAAGCTGTTGATACGGGAAGACTGTCGACATCTCAGAAACAAGGTGTAATCACTTTGGTAGAAAAAGAAGGCAAAAATCCATTATATATAAAAAAAAAAAAAAAAATTATAGACCGATCACATTATTAAATGCAGACTATAAGATACTCGCAAAGGTTATGGCAACCCGAATAATAGATGTTTTAGATGAAATTATTCATTTAGATCAAGTGGGTTATATGAAAAATAGATATATTGGAGAAGCAATACGTCTGGAAGACGATGTGATTTTTCATAGTATTAACAATAATGAGGAGGACATTTTCTTAATAGCAGTTGATTTTGAAAAGGCGTTTGACTCTATTTCTCACAATTTCCTTTTCAAAGCTCTAGAATCATTTGCCTTTGGTCCGTCTTTTTGTTCATGGATTAAAACAATGTACAATGGAATAAGTAGTTGTGTGATGAATGGAGGTGTCTCGACAGGGTATTTTGATATTAAGCGAGGGGTAAGGCAAGGTGACCCACTTTCTCCTTATTTGTTCCTCCTAGTAATTTAGATATTAGCACATACAATAAGAAACGATAACGTAATCAAAGGTATAGAGTTTGGTGATTTTGAAATTCGACAAGTCTTGTACGCTGATGACATGACTTTATTTGTTAAAAATATAAGTATAATTTTGAGATTAAAGGATATTTTTCAGGCTTTTTTTAAATCAAGTGGGCTAAAAGTTAATATTGAAAAAACAAATGTCATGAGGTTAGGGGAAAGCATTGAGGGTTCGCAATCACTTCCCATGGGCAATAGAGTGACAGAAGTGAAAATTTTAGGAGTTTATTTTTCATTGGATATTAACATTAGGGAGGAACTTAATTATAAAGAGATACTTAGTAAAATAAAAAGGCTTCTGGGATGGTGGAAGCAAAGGGATCTGACCATTATGGGGAAAATTCATTTACTTAAAACTTTTGCTCTCTCCAAACTGAATTACGTCTCTTTGGCTTTAGTTGTGCCCAAATGGGTGGTAGCTGAAATTAAAAAGTTATGTTTTGAATTTATATGGAATGGGAAAGATCGTATCAAAAGAGCGATCTGTTACCAAGATTATGGTGATGGAGGTTTAAGAATGATTGATTTTGATTTATTTGTGAAAACCCAAAGGCTTATGTGGCAGAAGAGACTTCTGCATGGAGAAAGGAATATGGGATGGAAATTGTATTTAGACCATATCTTTAGGACGGTTGGGGGAAGATTTGTTTCCCTTTGCAATTGTGATATGAAACTACTTACAGTCAAAGCACCAATATTTCATTTAGAAATGTTAAAAGCATGGCAGGATATGGAGAGCTGTAGGAATTTTCAAGAAGGGAAAACTAATCCAATAATTTTTAATAATAAAAACTACCTTCATAAAAAAAAAAATGATTTTTCATGAAGAATTGTATAAGAAAAATATTTATTTAGTTGATCACATTCTCAATAAGAATCAAATCAGACCACTGGCATACTTTCAGAATTTAGGTCTATGTAGTGATAACATAGCTAAGATTTTGGAAATGTGCAATGTTATTTTAAAGAGCGGGAAATTTGATGGGGGGCCAGACAAATACTACTCAGTAGATGTACGAGATTTTAATATTACTTTAAAGATATCAGAAAATACGATCCTTTTGAGAGACCTACATCAAGAAAGGTCTACGATCATTTTATAACAGATTTGCAACGTTTATACACTTTAAAAATTCGGGATGGTCAAAATGATTTTGAATTCTCAAAAAAGGAAACTAAAGATATATTTATAAAACCCAGAACCACAACGCTTTTGTTAAAGATTAAGGAATTTCAGTACAAATTACTCCACGGAGCAATTTATACAAAAGAACATCTATTAAGATTTGGTTTTGTTGAAGACGACCAGTGTTCTTTCTGTAAACAAATGACGGAGTCATATTTGCATTTATTTTGGGACTGTGTACATGTCAAGCCCCTGTGGCAGGGAGTGATTGAAAGATTTGGGCTTGTAGAACTACAAAACGTAAAGTTGGAAAATGTTCATGTTGGAATAATGGGAAACTCATTTAGGATTAAGTGCTGCAAAACATTCATTTTTACAATTAAGTATATCATATATCGGTCAAGGTCAGAGGGTACAGTTCCTAAGTTAGATAGATTGTTTAAAATAATATTGGAATATAAGGATGAGGAAAAAGAGTTGGCTATAAAAAGAAACAAACTATGTAAACATCTACAAAAATGGGAAAGTATTAAATTACAACCAGTGTCAAGACATTTATCTTCAGATTCAATTCATCAAGACTGAAAGCAGTCGGTGGGTGCTGGTGTGTGTGGGTGTGTGTCGTGTGGTCGATGGATGTATGTGCAGATGTATTTTTTTTTTTTTTTTTTTTTGGGGGGGGGGGGGTCGGGTCGGGGTGATAAAGGTTTATGTGTGCATGCATGTCTTCTTTTTTCTTTTTTCATATATATGTGTATATAAGGGGTTTCATTCTTCCTTGTTTTGCTCATTAACTGATGTTTTATCAAAGAAAATTATGCTGTAGAAACAAAATAAAGACTTATATTATATTATTTTGCTTATATTGATTTATACGGATGTATTGATGCTTATTTTGAATGAAATCCCCAATAAAAACATTATGAAAAAAAATGGGTAAAATTCAATTATTAAAAACTTTTGCACTGTCAAAATTAAACTATGTCTCATCCCTTATAGTTGTCCCTCAATGGGTATTTTTAGAAGTGGACAAAATTATATTTGAATTTTTATGGTCTGGAAAAGATCGGATAAAGAGGAAAATAATGTATCAGGACTATGCATATGGGGGGCTAAGAATGGTGAATTTCAAACTTTTTGTTAAGACACAACGTATAATGTGGTTAAAGTGTCTCTTATATGGGGAAAAAACACTGGATGGAAGAATTTTTTCGATTACTGTTTTAGATCAGTAGGAGGACGATTTCTTTTTCTATGTAACTATGAATCTTCTAAGTTAAGTCTGACAGCCCCTCAATTTTATTTAGAGGTGGTGAAAGCATGGGAAGATATGGACAAGTGTAGAAACTTTGAGAATGAGGTTATGAATCCAATTGTTTATAATAATAGAATTATATGCATTAAAAATAAAATGATACTTGATAGTGATTTATATGATGCAGGCATATGTCATGTAAACCAAATACTAGATAGAGGTCATATGAGGACTTTGACATATTTTCAAAGTCTTGGTATTGGTTCAAATGGTTTGCTTCTGATAAATGATATTTTTTATGCTGTACCCACAATGTGGAAGGATACTGCAGCGTCTTTGAAATTTCAGAAGGTGGATCTTGTAGCCCTTGATATAAAATTAGAAATTTCTGGACAGAAAACAAACCTTCAGAGCTTGAATTCAAGGAAAGTGTATGAATATTTTGTTAAAGATTTACAAAAATCGTATAATTTGATAATAAAAGATTGTGTTTCTAACTTTGCTTTTGATGAAAAAGAAATGAGGGATATCTTTAATAGGCCACGGAGTACAACACTATTAAGGAAACACAGGGAATTTCGATTTATGTTATTACACGGAGTCATCTATACAAAGGAGCAGCTTTTTAAATTTGGTTTTGTTCTAGAGAATTTGTGTTCATTTGTCGACAAGAAGTAGAAACTTATTCACATTTATTTTTAAACTGTGTTAAAGTCAGACCGTTATGGCAGTCAATTATTGAACATTTTGAATTGGAGGAATTGAAAAATATTGAATGGCAGGAGGTATTTTTGGGAATGTCTGGTAACTCGTTTAGCATTAAGTGTATAAACACACTAATAATGTTGTTAAAATATACAATTTTTAAATCCAGAAGTGAAGGTAAGTTACCTTCTGATATGCAACTACAGAAAATTGTTTTGAATAATGTAGAGGAGGAAAAGAAAATTGTGAGTAAAACGGGAAGGCTAGAGTTGCATCTAAGAAAATGGGGACACTTAAAACAAAATCAAGTATTTGTGGAGAGCCGGTGGAATTACTGCTATATTGTTTGTAGTGCATTGTTTGAGCATGTAGCTTGATAATGTTTGTAGGTCAGGTGTACTTTGCATATGCCAGTTCCTGTACATTTTGCGTGCCATCGTGGTTGTTATTCTCACATATCAAGCTTAACCTTTTATTACGCAGTAGAGGTATTTCATTTGTGTTGGAAGTTCTGTATGCATGCTTTTCCTCTATAAAGTCAGAATGTGAGGAGGAACAATGCGTGTGTGGTTGTGTTGTGTGTGTGCTTGTATGTGTGTGTGTGTGTTTTTTGTAATTGTATATGTTTGTGGTGTATGTGTTGTGGGTATGCGTATACGTGTGTGTGTGTGGGGGGGGGGGTGTATGTGTATAAGAAGGGTGGGAGGGGGGACAGACACAAGGGAGGAATAGGTAGGTAGAGGGGACAGGGCAGATGTAGGGATATGAGGTCAGCAGGGGCACTTGTTGGTCGAAAATGTATATTATATGATTCCATTCCTTTGTTTTATTATTCCTTCTATTTGTTCATATTAATTTAAAATATTAAACATATATGAATTATCTAATGAATTATTAAGTTAATTCACTTTGTGGCAATGGTACAAAGAAAATAATATATTTTTGTTTATTGTGATCAAATATGTGATCAAATCTGTAACTTTTTGTTAATTTATAACCGCAATACCAAGTGGAATTGCGGTTTATTTTTTGTCATGTATAATTTGAATGGAATTGAATAAAAATTTCTGAAAAACAAACCAAAAAAAAAATGTCTACACTGTGTAGATGTGAAGTCGTGTATTTGTGTTGAGGAATTAGCCAATGGGTTTTGCATTGCCCTCTGTTTCATTGTTCTATAAATATAATAAAAATTACACAGTGACGATGGCCATCGGGCGTACTATGATATTGGTGTGATTACAGAAAAGAAATATCATGATGGTGAATGGAATTATAAACAAATATCAAAATACGATCACGCTTATGATCGTGCCAATAAGACAAAATTAAAATAATTGAGCCTCAAGTAAAGACAGCGAGTCAGTTAAAGTCAAATTTCATTATCTCCTTCTCGGAATAGTACAAAAACAGTTTATGAATTGTTTGTTCTGGTATTGCGCCACTTGTGTTAGAACTACAAACTTGACTTTGTTAACTGTCTTTATTCTCTTGGAGCAGTATTTGTGTTAACTGTGCGTACACCACGCACACACACATACACAAAAGCACACACGCACACACCCCCATACAGACAGACATCCACACCCATACACTTACCAACCCACATTAGTGGAGTGGATAAGGTGAATAATTGTGCACTTTTGTGTACAAGCACCAAATTTGGCACACATGTTCAAAATCATATTTCGGACAATATTAGATATAGAGGTATCTCAACATGTTTTCAGGGTCACCTGGGTGCAGCCCCCAAATTGCCCCAGGGGCACTTATATGTTATTAACTTCTTTTCGAAAACGCACGGCCGGACTTGAAAAAAAACCTTGATAGGAATCATCTTTAGGCAACAGGTACCTTACCTTTTTACCTTTTTCAAATGTGTGGTCGTAAATGGCAAGAAGGCCGGGGAATAGCCCCCAAACGCCCCCTGGGGGCATTTTTCTCTTATTTTGGGACATTTTCTCAATGATAAATAACTGGATTTTAACCAAACTAGATAGGAATCATCCTGTGGTAATAGGGAACATTAGCTGTTAAATTTGGGGTACACAAATGGCAAGGGGCTGGGGAAATGGGGGGGGGGGGGGGGGGGTCATCCCCCAAAAAGCCTAAGGGATAAGTTTTCTTTTATTTTTCTAATACTTTTTCTCAAGAATAAATAACTGGAACCATCCTTAGGTATTAGGGACCTTAAGTTGTTAGAATGAGGGGACACAAATGGCAAGGAACTGGGAAGGGGTAGCTCCTTCCCCCCCCCAAAAAAAAAATGCCTCCAGTTCCTCTTACTTTTTACCTTTTCAGAGTTTGATTCAAGTTTGATTAAAATCCAGTCATTTGAGTAAAAAGGAAAAAATAAGTGGAATTTGCCCCCTTGGGGAACTTTTGGGGCTAACCCCCCCCCCCCCCCCCTCCCGTCCCTTGCCACTTGCATACCACCATTTTAAGAACTTAAGGTCCCTTATACCTCAGGATGGTTCCTATCAAGTTTGGTTAAAAAGTTATTCATTCTTCTGAAAAAGTAGAAAAATAAGAGGAAGTTGCCCCATGGGGGCATTGTTTCTCTCTCTCTCTCTTTTTTTTTTTTTTTTGGGGGGGGGGTACCCCTTCCCGGCACCTTGCCATTTGTGTCCCCCCATTCTAACAACTTAAGGTACCTAATTCCCTGGTTCCAGTTATTTCTTCTTGACAAAAAGTATTTAAACAAATTAAAGAAAGTTTCCCCCGGCGCGTTTTGGGGTCTACCCCCCCCCCCTTCCCCAGCCACTTGCCACTTGTGTATCCCAAGTTTACCAATTAAAGTTCGCTAATACCTAAGGATGATTCCTATCAAGTTTGGTTAAAGTCAAGTTATCTATTCTTGAGGAAATGTCCTAAAATACGAGAAAATGCTCAAACGTTTGAGGGCTATCCACCTGCCCCTTGCCACTTATGACACATTTTAACATGGTAAGGTCCCTATTATCCAAGGATGATTCATATCAAGTTTTTTTTTTTCAAGTCGGGCCGTGCGTTTTCAAAAAGAAGTAAAAATAACATATTAGGGCCCCTAGGGCACTTTGGGGGCTGCCCCCAGGCGCCCCTAAAAATGCCTCTATATCTAATATTGTTCTAAATATGATTTTGAACATGTGTGCCAAATTTGGTGCTTGTAGACAAAAGTGCACAATTCAACTCATATTTGTGCTGCTACCCCATAACCCCCCCCCCCACACACACACACGCACACACACTCACACACACACTCACACACACACACACACACTCACACACACACGCACATACTCACACATGCACACACACGCTCACACACACACACGCACATACTTTTTTTTTTTGTTTTAGATTGTATTTTATTTCTTCCTCATACCACATGACAATAATATATCCCATGAAATCATTTACATAGTTAATTCAATATTCATTTTTTTTTACATTTTATCATTCATAAACAGTTTTACTTGATTATGAAATAACATAAATTAAATAAATCCGAAAAAATGAATAAACTTGAATCCATCTGTACAAATTCTTTAACATTTTCTTTAAAAGTTATAGAACTAGTAATATAGACAGAATTATATAAATTTCAAATCATACAATTTTTTTTCCCTTTACATATCCTTTTTAATCACAATGATTTTGAGGAAGTTATATGAAAACTTACCCACGCTTAACACATACCCATCCACACACACACACACCCCTCCCCCCCCTCCCCCCCCCCCCCCCCCCCCATGACCGGTGTAACTGCCCCCATTCCCTCACGCGCTCAAGAAATACGGAAATGGAACTGATGCTGTCAGGCGAGCATTATGGATATTTAGAAGGGTAACCACCCAGAACAAATAAGAAAATACAAATGCTATAAGTCCTCTAAATGTTCAATTCTTCCCATTTCTGTAAGTGTAACCCTAATTTACAACTTTTGATCGCTAACTTCTCTTCCCTATCTTTATAGTCCGAAATCATCTTTAAGATTTTGTTCATGGAAGGAAGCATTCCTTTTGTTCTCGAAAAATATATGATGTATTTTATGATAAGGATAATGGAATTGCACATTTTGATTCTTTGAGAATTTCCTTGGATCCCCATGAAAATTAACTTCCAGTTATTGATGTCTAATTCCTTTAAATTCAATCTATTTGTAATTTCTTGCCAAATTCTTTGAACGTGTGCACAAAACAGAAAAAGGTGTGAATACGTCTCATCCTCCTTTTTACAAAAGGAACACAATTTATCAGTTACAAATCCAAATCTAAAGAGGTGATCTTTAGTGTATAGGGCCCCATGTAATAACTTAGATTGAAATTCCCTATGCTTGCAACAAATTACTGCTCTTCTCGGTCTTAAAAATATATCCTTGATTTCTTCCTTATTATAATTATATTGATTATATCCAATTCGCACTTGTAAATTATATTCTTCCTGAAATGATTTAATGAAGTAATTGTACACTTTTCTAGATTTTAAGTTAGACAATTGACCTATTTGTCCTTCTATGTTTAATATTATGCCAAAATTATGAATATCAACTTGCATATGTTCTCCTGTTTTCAAATCATCAGGAATGGCTTTAAACAAATCAAGAATGTTCAATAATCTATTGCTTTCAATTCCTAAAGTAAAAAAAATGAGAATATGGTTTGATTTCTTTTCCATTAGTTATATCATCTATTTGAATAACCCCTTTCTTCCATAGATCCTCATCAAATATCATTTTGTTTCTTATGCAAATGTGCCTATTATTGAAAAGAATGGGATTATGTTTATTTTCTTCAAAGTGTCTACATTTATCCAATTCTTGCCAGACCTTTAAAATTTCTCTATAGAAAGGTGCCAGGTTATTCAAATTCAGTTTATTCATATCGTAATCACATAAAAATATGAACCTTCCCCCTATTGACCTACAGAAATATTCAAAGCAAATCTTCCATCCTGACAATTCATCTCCATATATTAGCCGTTTAAGCCACATAACACTTTGAGTTTTTTATAAATGTTTCATAATTTGTCATTCTTACACCCCCAAACCCATAATCCTGATATAAAATTTTCCTTTTTATTCTGTCCTTTCCACCCCAAATGAAATCAAAGGAAATACGTTCTACTTCTTCCAGAATGAGTTTTGGAACAGTAATGAGAGAAGAGACATAATTGAATTTGGACAGAACATAAGTCTTCAACAATTGAATCTTACCCATTATTGTAAGATCCCTTTGCTTCCACCATCCTACCAGTCGTTTTATTTTGCTTAATATCTCTTTGTAATTTAAATCCTCTTTCAGTTTTAGATTTCGTGTAAAATGTACCCCTAATATTTTCACTTCTTCTGTCAAATTCCCAAAAAATTGCTCCCCAGGTATTTCAGATTCTTTACCCAAGCACACAAGATTTGTTTTTTCCTTATTAACTTTTAAACCACTAACACACACCACACACATGTACACACACACTCACACACACACACACTCACACATACACGCACATACTCACACACACACATACACACACTCACGCACGTACGTACACACACACACACACACTGCAAACTTTAACGCGACCTTTTATTTTGGTTTGTGTGTATTCATACACTTGAGTTATGTGTTGGTTTTCATGTATTGTGTTTGTCAGGAATTATTATATTACCAAAAATGTAAGCCCCTAATGGCCTTGAAGGCTTCAACATAATATTGAATGTGTTTCGAGGGGGGACGACAATTTGTGGTGTCAGCCCCCTGCACAAATTGTCGTCGGCGTCAATTTGTGGTGTCAGGGTTCTGCACAAATTGTCGTCGGCGTCAATTTGTGCAGGGACGACAATTTGTGGTGAATGGATGATGATGAATGGATTTGCGGGGTTGACACAGAGGAACAATCATTAACGAGTAGTCATGCAAAAGGAAAAATATATTTACACACAGAAGAGTTATTTATGTGAGAGTTAAGATTTTACAATGCGCAACTTGCCTTTATATGCTTAAGTTACTGTGAAATGGATGTTGCGGAAAAGAAGGGCCTTTAAACGAAAGTTTGGCGGAGATGAATGGATTTACGGGGTTGTCACAGAGGAACGATCATTAACGAATAGTCATGCAAAAGGAAAAATGTAGTGAGAGACACTACAATTATTTATGTGAGAGTATAGATTGCACAATGCGCAAGTGGCTTTTTTGGTCTTAAAGACAGCCAGTCCCTTTTTCAGATCACCACAAAACCATCGAAATATTGGCAAAACATATAGAGAAGTGTTAGCAAGCTCTATATTCACAATTTGAAACTGATACGTAGTGTAAAATTCAAATAATGCACGTAAACAACGTCTGATTAATAGTCTTTACCTCAGGCTCTTGGAAGTTTGTGTTGAAATATTTGCTTTATTGATGAATCGTTTATTGAATTATAAAACGCATTATGAAAACAATTGTTCTATGGAAGGAATCATTTCCAAAGTTTGGTAGTTACTCATAAAATTAGGATTTCACACACGCATAATAACCACACAGATACTGTAACAAAGACTAATACTTTTTTCGTAGTACGAAGAAAGTCGGTTTGAAATTAAACGGCTGAATTTTTTTACATATACAGAAAGCTTCAACATGCTTTATTCTTAGAAATGGTCTTGAATCACACTTTCTTCAATTTACGATCGTGATAGACGATTTCAAATTTTAAGCTTGCAAAAGGGACGGACAATCTTTAAATTACTGTTATGTGGATGTTGCGGAAAAGGAGGCCCTTTAAACAAATGTTTCGCGAAGATGAATGAATTTACGGTGTTGTCTTAAAGGAACGATCATAGACGAGTAGTCATGCAAAAGGAAAAATGTAATTAGACACAGAAGAGTTATTTATGTGAGAGTTAAGATTTTACAATGCCCAACTTGCCTTTTTTGCCTTAAATTACTGTGAAATGGATGTTACGGAAAAGGAGGGCCTTTAAACGAAAGTTTGGCGGAGATGAATGGATTTACGGGGTTGTCACAGATAAACGATTATTAACGAATCGTCAAGCAAAAGGAGAAATGTATTGAGCGACACTACAATTATTTATGTGAGAGTTAAGATTGCACAATGCGCAACTTGCCTTGTTCATGCGTAAGTCACTGTGAAATGAACGTTACGAAAAAAGGATGGCCTTCGAAAGAAAATGTCGCAAAGATAAATGTTTTTACGGGGCTGTCACCGAGGGACGATCGTTACCAAGTAGTCCTGCGAAAGGAAAAAATGTGAGAGTATAGATTGCACAATGCGCAAGTGGCTTTTTTGGCCTTAAATTACTATGATATGGATGTTACGGAAAAGGAGGGCCTTCAAACGAATGTTTCCCAACGATGAATGGATTTACAGGGTTGTCACAGAGGAACAATGATTAACGAGTATGTAAGAGTATCGATTGCACAATGCGCAAGTGGCTTTTTTGGTCTTTAATTACTGTTATATGGATGTTGCGGAAAAGGAGGGCCTTTAAACAAATGTTTCGCGAAGATGAATGAATTTACGGGGTTGTCACAGAGGAACAATCATTAACGAGTAGTCATGCAAAAGGAAAAATATATTTAGACACAGAAGAGTTATTTATGTGAAAGTTACAGACACCACTAACGACACCTCCAGACTTTAAATTTGGATTGTAGCTTGCAAGACAAGGTTTTAATGGAGACCGTTTGTACATGCCATTTTCGACATTTCAGTACAACACATCACACTTTCCATATCAGTAGCCAGATCAGTTTTTGCAACAAATTATCAGGTAACATATACCATGGCAATAAACAAATCAGTACCCCCTATTGATATCGTTACATATGCCATCGTCATAGACATAACACAACACCTTATCAGGTTGCATAATACCATAGTAATAGACATATCAGTAAACACATCAGAATACATAAACCATGGCCATACTCTTGTCATTAGTAGAATTATTTCACAATGAGATATGAGTTTCGATTACAACTCATGTCATAACGGTACTGTACACGCACTGCCTTAGCCTCACTCCTGGAAGGACCCGGGATTTTTCTTTCTCATAGTATACATGCATCCATCCGCACTAAGCATGCATGGCCATCCATGCTATCTCACCGATGCTTTCTGCATAAGGGCCACCTACAGACAAGCACCCTCCGAATCCCCCCTTGCCTGCTAGGGGTGTATATGAAGACCCCACTGCATAGAACAGGCGAGCCGCCAACGACACCCCCGAAGCTAAGCTCCAAGGGATCCCAATAAGCCCCCCTGCATCTAATGGCGCGCGGCGCCATTCACAGGCGGGACGCTTACCTTACCTTTCCTTACCTTACATAATGATTCACAATAGTGCAACATGCAAAATCTGGCCAATATTTCACTTCAAATTTATTCAAACAAGTTCCACAACATGAAACCTTCCCGTGAGTTCCGCTAAAGCAGTACATTAAATAGCCAATTGTTAGCGGGGTACATAGGCACAGCGGCGCGTACAATTACCAATTGCCGCCACACGGGCACTGCCCGCCGCCACTGTGCAGATGGACGACGCGCGTAAACGCAGACCACCATTTAAAAATGTTCACAAAAAATTAGGCCTTGTATCCAAACCCAATGGTTTTACAACTCGAACATGAATAACTCTTCCTAGAAAAAGCGTTACGACATATCGGAATCATATCTGAACACAAATAAAAAACATAACCTTAATACCAACCCACGACTACATACACTGTGTTGTGTCCATTGATCGCAGAGTTCCTACATGGGTATACCTCCTCACAAGTATTTTTACACGTACCACCATTTAAACCCCCACGAACCTTTAATTCCTGAAGCCGCTTGAGCCGAGATTTTCCATTACATAATTAAAATTGTCATTGACTAAACTAATTATAACTATCTCAGCGAGCACTATCATTTCCGGCAATACTATGTACCACCACAACAAATCATGTCCATAACCTGCTAAAATTATTTTATGCAGGTTACCCTATGATAGGTTACCTAAAAATCATTTCATTCAGGTTACATTCAGATAACTGATCACAGGATCAGTTACCTAATAATGTGTTATATTAACATCGCTGGTACCACCCGACCTCAAATGAAAAAGCAAAAACAAACCTTGCGGCAGCAAATGGATTCTTACAAATTTATAAATTATGCCCCTCATCACTGTTGCGTTTTGTTTGTTTTATTTTTGTTTTTTGGTTGTTGTTTTTTACTGTCTGGCCGATTGTATTGAACAATATCAAATACAACCTCCTTCTACAAAAACTCAATCTACACATTTGATCCTCCTTTTCCGTAACATCCATTTCACATTTAAATTTTGCCTTAAATTACTGTAATATGGATGTTACGGAAAAGGGGGCCTTTAAACGAATGTTTGGCGGAGATGAATGGAATTACGGGGTTGTCACAGAGGAACAATCATTAACGAGTAGTCATGCAAAAGAAAAAAGGTATTGAGACACAGAGGAGTTATTTATGTGAGAATTAAGATTGTACAATGCGCAACTTGCCTTTTTTGCCTTAAATTACTGTAATATTCATGTTACGGAAAAGGAGGGCCTTTAAACGAATGATTCGCAAAGATGAATGGATTTACGGGGTTGTCACAGAGGAACGATAATTAGCGAGTAGTCATGCAAAAGGAGAAATGTATTGAGCGACACTACACTTATTTATGTAAGAGTATAGATTGCACAATGCGCAAGTGGCTTTCTTGGCCTTAAATTAGTATGATATGGATGTTACGGAAAAGGAGGGCCTTCAAACGAATATTTTCCAAAGACGAATGGATTTACGGGGTTGTCACAGAGGAACAATCATTAACGAGTAGTCATGCAAAAGGAAAAAGGTATTGAGACACAGAAGAGTTATTTATGTGAGGGTTAAGATTGTACAATGCGCAACTTGCCTTTTTTGCCTTAAATTACTGTAATATTGATGCTACGGAAGAGGAGGGCCTTTAAACGAAAGTTTGGCGGAGATGAATGGATTGACGGGGTTGTCACAGAGGAACGATCATAAACGAGTAGTCATGCAAAAGGAAAAATGTAATTAGACCCAGAAGAGTTATTTATGTGAGAGTTAAGATTGTACAATGCCCAACTTGCCTTTTTTTGCCTTAAATAACTGTAATATGGATGTTACGGAAAAGGAGGGCCTTTAAACGAATGTTTCGCAAAGATGAATGGATTCGCGGGATTGTCACAGAGGAACGATTATTAGCGAGTAGTCATGCAAGAGGAGAAATGTATTGAGCGACACTACAATTATTTAGGTAAGAGTTAAGATTGCACAATGCGCAACTTGCCTTTTTACGCTTAAGTTACTGTGAAATAGATGTTACGAAAAAAGGAAAAATGTAATTAGACACAGAAGAGTTATTTATGTGAGAGTTAAGATTGTACAATGCGCAACTTGCCTTTTTATGCTTAAGTTACTGTGAAATGGACGTTACGAAAAAAGGAGGGCCTTCGAAAGAAAATGTCGCAAAAATAAATGTTTTTACGGGGCTGTCACCGAGGGACGATCGTTACCAAGTAGTCCTGCGAAAGAAAAAATGCATTGAGAGACAGAACTATTCTTTATGCGAAAGTATAGATTGCACAATGCGCAAGTGTTTTTTTTATGCTTAAGTTACTGTGAAATGGATGTTACGGAAAAGGAGGGCCTTTGAAAGAAAGTGTCGCAAAGATGAATGTTTTTATTATAGATTGCACAATGCGCAAGTGGCTTTTTTGGCTTTAAGTGTCTGTGATATTATGTATGTTACGGAAAAGGAGTGTCTTTAAACGAATGTTTTGCGAAGATGAATGGATGCACGGGGTTGTCACAGAAGAACAATCATTAACGAGTAGTCATGCAAAAGGAAAAATGTATTTAAACACAGAAGAGTTATTTATGTGAGAGTTAAGATTGCACAATGCGCAACTTGCTTTTTTATGCTTTAGTTACTGTGAAATGGATGGCCTTTGAAAGAAAGTGTCGCAAAGATGAATGTTTTTACGGGATGTCACAGAAAAACAATCATTAACAAATGGTCCTGCAAAAGGAAAAATGCATTGAGAGACAGGACTGTTCTTTATGTGAGAGTAGAGATTGCACAATGCGCAAGTGTCTTTTTTGGCCTCAAAATACTGTGATATGGATGTTACGAAAAAGCAAGGCGTTTAAACGAAAGTTTGGCAAAGATTAATCGATTTACGAAGTTGTCACAGAAGAACGATCATTAAGTCATGCAAAAGGAAAAATGTATTGAGCGACACTACAATTATTTAGGTAAGAGTTAAGATTGCGCATAGCGCAACTTGCCTTTCTATGCTTAAGTTACTGTGAAATGGATGTTATAAAAAGGCAAGTTGCACATTGTGCAATCTATACTCTCACATAAAGAATAGTTCTGTCTCTCAATGCATTTTTCCTTTTGCAGGACTACTTGTTAATGATCCTCCCTCTGTGACAGCCCCGTAAAAACATGCATTTTTGCGACACTGTCTTTTAAAGGCCCTTCTTTTCCGTAACATCCGTTTCACAGTAACTTAAGCATAAAAAGGCAAGTTGCGCAATGTGCAATCTAAACTCTAACATAAATAATTGTAGTGTCGCTCAATACATTTCTCCTTTTGCATGACTACTCGTTAATAGGGACTTTTCGATTTGGACGTGACGCCAGGCGTCACCGTGAATGACGTCACTTTTACGCACCGCGCATGCGTCAACGTCGACCCCTCGGCTCAACACCCCTCGGCTCAACGCGTTTACCCAGGTTTTCACCGACCACCCAATTCACTCGCGCCGGGCTCATCCCGTGCTGTCTATGACGTCATACTCCTCTCGATATGGACGGTGCCGGAGGAAGATTATGCTGAGTTACAGCAAATCAGTGGGAAGTTCAACGATTTTTCCATTTATTTTTTTAAACAAAATATAAATAGCTATATTACCAGAACGTTCATCATCTTCTCACTTAACATGAGCACCACTGACGTACCTACAGCCTATCAGGTACCTGTTTGCTCTGTCGTCTAGCAAGTTGCAAATGCACACTACAGTCCCACATATACATTTTAACCGCGCCCGTATACGTATTGCAGCGTCTCTCTATTTCTGTGATTGCAACCAGTGGGGAGATCAGTGATTGGCACGCGGGCCACAGGGGCCATGACGTCACTACGTTGACTAGACGTGACGCCCAAAATCGAAACGGATTTCAGGAGCGGCTCAACGTAGGGAGTAAACGCGTTGACATACGCCTGCCGCCGGGCGTCACATCACTCTCGTTCACCCAATCGAAAAGTCCCTAATGATCGTTCCTCTGTGACAACCCCGTAAATCCATTCATCTTCGCCAAACTTTCGTTTAAAGGCCCTCCTTTCCCGTAACACCCATATCACAGTATTTTTAAGGCCAAAAAATAGCCACTTCCGCATTGTGCAATCTATACTCTCACATAAAGAACAGTCTTGTCTCTAAATATAGTTTTCCTTTTGCAGGACTGCTTGTTAATGATCGTTCCTCGCAGGAGCTGCGACGGCTTCCTGTCTCCGAGCTCCTCTGACGTCAGGAGGAGTTGGAGACGTTCTGCTCCGATGACTACGTCCGCTTTTCCAGTTCGTTTTTGAGCGTGTCGTACCGATTCTCGGCCGGAGGAGAGATGAGGATGTCCCTGAACTCCTGGGCGAACTCGGGCTGCAGTGAGGCGACGACGTGTGAGTATTTGATCACCTGGGACCGTATATTGCGCGTGTCAAATGTCGCCTAGATTTGCGCGAACCACAACATTGGGTCGTACGGCCAAATCGGAGGTAGCTTGATGCTGACAGCCGACACGGACGATGCAGTCGGATGCGCGACATCGGCTTCCTGATTGCTGTCGGCGGCGGAGACGGATCGCGTTTGTGGCTCCGGCATGATGAAAATAAGTGCGAGATCGCGCGTGAGGAGCAAAAACAAAGTTCCAACGGGTAAATAAAAGCGATGTGAAATGATTGTCTTCGAAGATATAATCGCAAATAAAGCACCGTGTCCACATCGATAAGATCACGTCGGGGTCAACAATATAGAAATCGTTGTTATGAGATATGAATTATGCTTCTACTTACATAATAATGTGTCACGGTGCTGATGATGCTTGGATCGGCGCTGTGATCGGACAGGCACTGATGTAGTTCATATAATACGTTTAAGAGGCATACATGCCAAATGTTTGTTTGTACACTGTTTGTGCAAAAATTGATGGAGTATAAAACGCAAAATAAAAAGGGTGGAACGATACAAGTTACGCGATTTTACTTTCTTTGGAAAGGTATCGCGTAGTAGAGATGTGCGAGGTTAAAAGTCCAGAGTCAGAAAAGTGTTCATTCCGCTGGAGAGTTTGCATTGAGTTTATGTCCGAGTGGTTCAGAGGTTGCGAGGAGAAGTGATGATGAGATGTAAAGTGATGAGGAGATGCCCCAACATCTCGAGAAATCCACGATGTAAATTATGAATCCTAATTGGTCAGAATTTCCCGCTGTTTTGGCGTAACAACTGTGCGAGTTTAGTAAAATCACCGGAAAGAGGTTTTCCGGACTCTCGCCGCAAGAACAGATAAGGGTGCTCTGGTAAGTATCACTTTTGCCGCAAGAACAAAATAGAGTTTATTATTAAGGGTGTTCTGTTAAATGTCACCCGTGTGGTGTCCGGACATGTAATTCAAGATGGCAGTAATTGGAACTTGTTGTTCCTTAAAACATGAGCCGCTACAAGTCCATGAAAACATCAAATTATTCTGGTGTCGCAACACAATAATCAATAGAATTTGCATTAGCACATGTGAAATTAGCATGGTGTCTATCTGCTCCAACACGGCCATTAGCAATAATAAGGTTTTAAAAAAGTAGAGTTTATTATTAAGGGTGTTCTGTTAAAGCCCCTACACATTTCAAGAAATTTCTTGCCGTGGTTGTTAGCTGTGTTATCTCGATTCATTAACGAACCTGTATTACATGGTAGAAAATGTTGATCAGACAAAGCAATATCAGATTTATCTATAAAATACATATTAGAACGATCGATTAAATCAATGTCTTCCATTATTCACTTTCACACCCAGTTCTAGCATTGAAATCTCCCAAAAGGCAAGACGGTAAATTATGCACGTTCTTCAACATTATCAAATCAGCAGCAATGTCATCAAACATAGATTCATTATAATAATTAGAATGTTCTGGGGGAATATAAACGATACTTAAAATAAATGAAAATCCGAAAGCTTTTCCACTGATCTTTATCCAAAACACTGTTTCTGATATCCCATTTCTTAAAACTGACACTTAATTAAAAATTTGCTCTCTAATTAAGACACCATACCATGAATTCCACCGTATACAGATTTAATTTGTTTGACTTTCTTTGTAAAGATATGTAAAGTGTTGGGTATCAAACTTCCGTTAATAGCATCCGTTTTAGTTTCAGTAAGACAAATTATATCAAAGTTCTTAATGTACTCATCTAAAATTCCGTCGTTGAGTTTTTTCTAAGTCCACACACATTTAAACTTAGCAAAGTTGCATATGTAGGTGTAATTACCGTGCCGGCCACATAGTTATCTCCTCCGAAAAAGCCCAGACTCCTTCATTTTTGATGCGTCCCAGCCGAGTCGGAAAAGATCATCTGGAGTGTCGACGACGACCTTCAGCTCCTTACCCCCTTAGTCGACAACGCAGTTAATCTTCCCGTCGACTGTCCATGCTTTCTTTACTTTCTCATCCTTCTTGATCGCTCGCAACATCCTTGCACGGAGCGGTGTAAGATCTTCCTGGATGTAAACAGACTCTATGTTCGGCTGCTCCCGGAGCGCTTTCTCCTCATGATCTCCACCTTCTTCTCCCTTCGAACGGACTTGGCGATGGACGAACTTTCTCTCCTCCCTGCTGTGGTCCACGCCCATATGACAGCCTGTGACTAACACTGATGTCAGCTCTGCTAAGGTTGACTTTCATCCTCCCAGCCATCGCAACTATCTTGTCAGTAGTGTCCTCATTCGCAGTCACAGGGATGCCGTAAACTCGTATGCTCTCCCTCCGCCCGTACTGCTCCAGGCGGTCGACCTCGAAGCGGATCGCCTCCCTCTCTGCCCGAGCTACCTCACCTCCGTCGGAAGTCCCTTGCTGGCCGACAGGTCTCGAAGGTTGCTTATTGGCCTTCTGCTCGATGACGGTCGTCATGGCAGTGGTCAATGCAGACGATATGGCCTGGACAATGACGGGCTGTATAGCCACCAATATTTTGGTAACTATGCTGGCGATAAGCCCGTCGTCCAAGCTACTGTCCGCAGCACCACCGCAGCACTGTGCCGTGACTGGACGTCCCACGCTCCTGGGTTGGCAGCACTTTCTTCCCCTTACAGCCTCCTTCAACGGCCGCACCTCCTACCGCGTATGTAACCGCCTTTGTTATTGCCTCACCTGGGTCCTCCGTTGTCCTCAAGCTCACTTCATCATCCCAAAGTGTATAAGCATTTGTCGCCATGGTTGGTTGGTCCTAACTGGAGTATTGTTATCTCAGGATGCAGGTAAGAGAGGATTTAAGAGAATATTTAAGAGCTACTTCCTTGTACCATTCAAAATTCAAAAAGAAAAAAGCGCGTGTTCCCCATGGCAGCGGCGCGGGGTAAGGTAGAGAGTTAAGTTACATTACTTTTGTACGTCAAATAGATAGTTGGTTTCAGCAAAATAATCAACTTTTGGTTTCAGGCAATGAGACGAACTATCACCTCCTCGGCGATCTTTATGTATGGCCTATACGCCATCTTTCCTCGCCTGCCCTTCGGAAAGATAGCTCCATCCAGATCGCCTCGGAAATGATAGTTTGTCCCATCACCTTAATCAACGTTGATTATTTGCTTCACATAGCAATCATGAGAATAATGTAAATAATGAAGAAACCAACGTTCGATGTTAAATCTCTTAAATAATCCGCCACCACGAAAATCAGTCTTTCTCAATACGAAAATACGCACAGTTCGTTTGATAGTGGGCGGACGGGGTCCCGGGCGCCTCCCGGGCGGATAAAGTATGCTACGTGTCTTCCGTACCCGTCTGCGGAGTCTCCTACCTACCTTACCGGCAATGCACAGGCGCTAGCGAAGCGCTGTACTGTCAACCACAAAAGACCGTGTTGCACCACAAATTGTCGTCCCTGCACAAATTGTCGTCGGCGACAATTTGTGCAAAATTTGACAAAACCTGACACCACAAATTGTCGTCCCCTGCACAAATTGTCGCCGGCGTCAATTTGTGCTGCAGGTGATGTTCCCATTTTTCACCCTCACGGACGACAATTTGTGCAGGCAAACTGATAGCTCGTTGCACAAATTGTCACCCCTTGCACAAATTGTCACCAGTCCCTGTCTTCAAAATATTGCCATGTGTGGTTGTGCCTGTGATGTGTATGTAAGGGGTGTGTGTGTGTGTGTGTTTGTGTGTGTGTAATTGTGTGTGTGCGTGTGTGTGAGTGTGTGTGTATGTGTGTCGGTGTGTGTGTGTGTGTGTGTATGTGTGTGTATGTGTGTGGGTGTGTGTGTGGGTGAGTGCATGTGTGTGTGTGTGTGTGTGTGTGTGTGTGTGTTGCGCGCGTGCTGGCGTATGGGCTAGGTTGTTTGCGTGTGCGTGTGTTAGCGATGAGTGTTGATATGTATGTGTACGTGATGGGGATGTTGAGGTGGGTGTGTGCAATATATGTGTGCGTAACTGTGTAAGTACGGAATATTACGTGTGGGTGCATGGTGATGGTGGTGGTTGTGTGATTGTGTGTGGGGGGGGGGGCGAGCGCGCGTGTATGTGTACATTGTGTAGATGTGAAGTCGTGTATTTGTGTTGAGGAATTAGCCAATGGGTTTTGCATTGCCCTCTGTTTCATTGTTCTATAAATATAATAAAAATTACACAGTGACGATGGTCATCGGCGTTACTATATTGGTGTGATTACAAAAAAGAGATGTCATGATGGTGAATGGAATTATAAACAAATATCAAAATACGATCACCCTTATGATCGTGCCAATACGGCAAAATGAAAATAATTGACAATGCTCACATACACAAAAACACACACGCACACCACCATACACCTATACACTTACCAACCCACACTAGTGGAGTGGATAAGGTGAATAATTGTGCACTTTTGTGTACAAGCACCAAATTTGGCACACATCAAAATCATATTTCGGACAATATTAGATATAGAGGTATCTCAAAATGTTTTCAGGGACACCTGGGTGCAGCCCCAAAATTGCCCCAGGGGCACTTATATGTTATTAACTTCTTTTCGAAAACGCACGGCCGGACTTGAAAAAAAACCTTGATAGGAATCATCCTTAGGCAATAGGTACCTTACTTTTTTCCAAATGTGTGGTCGTAAATGGCAAGAAGGCCGGGGGATAGCCCCCAAACTCCCCTGGGGGCATTTTTCTCTTATTTTGGGACATTTTCTCAAGAATAAATAACTGGATTTTAACCAAACTAGATAGGAATCATCCTGTGGTAATAGGGAACATTAGATGTTAGATTTGGGGTACACAAGTGGCAAGGGGCTAGGGAAGGGGAGGGGTATCCCCAAAACGCCCCAGGGGGAAGTTTTCTTTTATTTTTCTAATACTTTTTTTCAAGAATGAATAACTGGAACCACCCTTAGGTATTAGGGACCTTAAGTTGTTAGAATAGGGGGGGGGGGACACAAATTGCAAGGAACTGGGAGGGGGTAGCCCCCCCCCCCCAAAAAAAAAAAAAAAATGCCTCCAGTTCCTCTTATGCTTTACTTTTTCAGAATAATACATAATAAATAAATAATAAGAGGTACCTAATTTATTTAAGATGATGCTATGCAGTGACCTCGGAAAAGAGGACCTAATTAGGTTGTAAAAATGGGATACATATCTAAAAATGAATGTTAGATTTCATCAAAACTCGACAGATTATTCTGAGGCAATGGGAAAATTTGTTACAAATGGGGATCCCATCTGTCATGAACTAGCCACCCTCCCCCTTCTCCCTCGCCCACCACCTCAGAAATGCGCCTTGCGGTCCAAAATGTTAAGAAAAAAGGAGTGTTTTCTCAAATTTATCCAAACTGTGCAGTAACCAAGGATAATCTGATGAGGGGACAAGGAGGACCCCCCCCCCACCCTCGAAATTAATATAGCGCCTTACATGTCAATTACTATCTTGTTTTCATGGGGGGACTTCGTTCCCTCCCTCAGTGCATGTATTAACTTTTTTCTTTCGTTCTGCTAACTTTTTTCGACAAGCACCAAATTTTGAACATATGTTTAAAATACTATCTGGAATGATATGAGATATCGTTTTGAGGCATTTAAACATTTTATCAATTTCGCCATCCTTCAGTGTCATTATTATTATTATCATTATTATTACTTATTACTTATACTGCGCTTTTCCCATAAGGCCCAAAGCGCTTACAATGAACTAAATACAATTACATAATCTGAAATTACGTACTACAAAAGAGATGTGTTTTTAATGCCTTTCTAAAAATTGATAGTGATGGAGACTGTCTAATTGTAAGTGGCAAATCATTCCAGTGTTTTGAAGCTGACACAGTGAAAGTTCTATCGCCGGCTAATGTACGAGTTTTTGGATATGTGAGACGAAGAGTGTCACTGGCCGACCTAAGTGCTCTTGCTGGTGTATACAGAGTCAAGCAACTAGTTAAATACTCTGGAGCCTGTTCGTTCAGTATTTTGTAGACAAACAGCAGTAGTTTGAATGTAATTCTCTGTTTCAAGGGGAGCCAGTGGAGTGAATTAAGGAGTGGTTGAGAAGGATGATCTCGGGGAACCTGCAAAATTAAGCGTGCTGCCCAATTTTGTAGTCGTTGAACACGAATTAATTGATTAGAGGGAATCGTAGAAAGAAGCCCGTTGCCATAATCAATGCGAGATAGAACTAACGAACGAACAGCATTGTGACAGGCAGATTGATCTATGAACCTTCTGATTCTAGAAATGTTCCGTAAATAGAAAGTAATTGTGCTACAAATATGAGAGATATGGTACGACATTGACATGCGGAAATAAAATAAAACACCAAGGTTTCGTATTTTTTCTGAGGGTCTAATGAGTGTGCCGCCAACATCGAGCTGAACATTTGGGAGACTGCGCAAGTTGTAATTAGAGGCAGCGACAAAAAATTCAGTTTTTGAGTCATTAAGTTTGAGCTTATTCGTTATCATCCACTGTCTTATATCTAGTATACAATTTTGAAGTTTAGCAAGTGCGTTATCGAGAGCTCCTGGAGTCTTAGGATCAAAAGAAATATATAATTGTATGTCATCAGCATAAAAATGATAGTTGACACAGTGATACCGGATGACATCGCCGACAGGAAGAGTATATATTGAGTAACCTATTGGACCGACTATTGACCCCTGTGGGAGTCCAAATTCAAGAGTTGTAGGATTTGACAATGTGCCGTCAATGTCGACTTGTGAAGTCCATCCAGACAGATATGATTGGAACCAGGATAAAGCTGTAGACCGAACACCTATTCTATTGAATAAACGAGATATGAAAATTTGATGATCTATTGTATCAAATGCAGCTGATAAATCCAACAGTGTCATGAAAACTACTTTATTTGAGTCAAGGGAATACATGATGTCATTTTTTACTTTAATCAGAGCTGACTCAGTGCTGTGACTTGGCCTATATGCAGATTGGAGAGAATCAAAAAGATTATTAGATTCAATATGGTTAGCTAGTTGCATACATGCCGCTTTCTCGATGAGTTTTCCTAAAAATGTTAAGTTTGAGACTGGTCTATAATTAGTGATATCATTTACATCCGACCCCGACTTCTTTAGAAAAGGTTTGATGATTGCCGAGTGTGCTTGATCTGGGAAGATACCTGTGGAAAGAGATTGATTGATTACATTTGTGATCAATGGTAATAACTGAGCAATGTTTTCTTTCACAAGCCAAGTAGGGATTGGGTCAATTCGACAGGATTTAGTAGCCGATGACATAATAATTCTGGACACTTCTGGCTGAGTAAGTAACTGAAAATCTGTAAAAAGTGGAATGTTTTGATTTTCAGTGTCACTAAACTGGATATTAGGGGGCACAGTACATGCATCAAGTTCAACTCTGATTCTCTTTATCTTGTTTACAAAAAACGAAGAGAATTGATGAGCTAATCTGGCAGCAGAATCATGTAAGGGAAGTTGATTTGACTTCTTATTCAAAAGTGAATCAATGATCTGATATACTTCCTTGACAGGACACGAACCTAACTTTTCTTTCAAGAAATCTTCTTTACCCGTGTCAACGATTTGGCAGACATTCTTATTAGCTTCTATGAATAGTTTGCGATCTGATTCTAGTCTTGTTTTACGCCATTTACGTTCGGCTTTACGACGGTGCTGGCGAGCATTAAGTACAGACTGGTTAAACCAGGGTCTGCGTAGCTTCAGTATACGGGACTTGGTTGAAGATGGTGCACAGGTATCAAGTACCTTAGTAACACCAGGAACATACCAATCAAAAAGAGAAGCATTGTCAAAATCTTCAGGTTGGGATGAAACTAAATCAAGTAAGGCATTAGTGAATTGAGCTTAATCAATCTTGCGGTAATTTCGCAGGGAGGAAGTAACAGAGACTGGCTCTGATTTCTGGTGAGCCAGTAAAAAAGGAATCATGTAATGATCTGATATACAAGTGTCAAATGTATCACATTGTGAGATAATTGAGTCATCTCGGGTAAAAACTAAATCTAGAGTATGACCAAGATTATGTGTTGGGCCTTTGACATGCTGAATGAACCCAGCAGATGAAATGGTGTTCCTTACATGGAGCACATCGTTTTTACTCATATCTTCCCAATGGACATTGAATCATGACATATGACATATCATGACATAATAATACTTATAAATGTTTTAAGACTCTTTTTATAACCATATATAAGATAGTTGGCAGTGAACATGGTGAAAGAACAATCGATATGCTCAGAATATGAAAGAACAGTGATGCAATTACTATTTCCATAGAAAATAACTATAATGGAAAATATAAACAAATTAGATGTAGTTAATCAGTGCAAATAAATGGTGCATGATAGTTGATTGTGAAAAGGCTAGATAGAATAGAAATCCGTAAAAAAATCAGTGTCAACGGGAAGATAAAATTGATGCGCTAATTACTTCACTAAGAAACATAATGTTTGCTACATTAAGTGATGTAAATAAATGCTCTTTATTTGACATTCTTTTCACACAATGCAATGTCATGTTCCTCTTCAGGAGCTGCTCACTCCATCATCTGTATAAACTCTTTGTCCATCGCCTTTCCAAGGACCGTCCCACGTGATAGGGTCCATGGTATGGCGGTGGACCAAGAGTTCTGACAGAAATTTCCAGCCATTATGGATATAGCCACCTGTTCTGAGGCCTCAAAAACTGCAAAGCTAAAAACATTGTTTTGGTAGCTAATTTAGACGCCTACTTGAAAAATGGCGTCTCAAGGACATATGTTTAAGCGCCTCTATATCTGATTTTGTCTAGTTCATAATCATGAACCTATGTACCAAATTTGATGCTTGTAGGTAAAAGTGGAACAGAATAAAGCTAAATACATGGCTTTGGCAGTCATTTTGGACTCAATCTTTGATCCTCCTTGTCTCCTCCTCAGATGTGTATGTTAGATTATCCTTGTTTACTGTGCAGTTTGGATACATTCGAGAAAACATTCCGTTTTTCTTGAAATAATGGACCGCAAGGCGCATTTCTGAGGTGGTGGGGGAGGGGCTGTGCTGTAGCTAGTTAATGTCAGATGGGGTACAATTGTCTGAGAATAATCTGTGGAGCTTTGATGAAATCCAACATTCATTTTTTAGATATATGTCCCATTTTTACAACCTTAAGTCCACTTTTTAGAGGTAACTTCTTTCAAGTTTGATTAAAATCCAGTCATTTACCTTTGAGTAAAAAAGAAAACATAAGTGGAATTTACCCCCTTGGGGAACTTTTGGGGCTAGCCCCCCCCCCCCCCCGTCCCTTGCCACTTGCATACCACCATTTTAAGAACTTAAGGTCCCTTATACCTAAGGATGGTTCCTATCAAGTTTGGTTAAAAAGTTATTCATTCTTCTGAAAAAGTAGAAAAAATAAGAAGAAGTTACCCCATAGGGGCATCGTTTTTTTTCTCTCTCTCTCCTTTTTTTTTTTTTTTTTTTTTTGGGGGGGGGGGGGAGGGGCTACCCCCTCCCGGCACCTTGCGATTTGTGTCCCCCCCCCTATTCTAACAACTTAAGGTCCCTAATACCTAAGGATGATTCTAGTTATTTATTCTTGAGAAAAAGTATTTAAAAAAATTAAAGAAAGTTTCCCCCACCGCGTTTTGGGGGCTACCCCCCCCCTTCCCCAGCCACTTCCTTCTTGTTGTATCCCAAGTTTAACAATTAAAGTTTGCTATTATGAAGATGATTCCTATCAAGTTTGGTTAAAATCAAGTTATTTTTTCTTGAGGAAATGTCCTAAAACAAAAGAAAAATGCCCCCGGGGGTGTTTGGGGGCTATCCACTTGCCCCCTTGCCCCTTATGACCACACATTTTAACAAGGTAAGGTCCCTATTATCCAAGGATGATTCATATCAAGTTTTTTTTTTCAAGTCGGGGCGTGCGTTTTCAAAAAGAAGTAAAAATAAGATATGAGGGCCCCTGGGGCACTTTGGTGGCTGCGCCCTGGCGCCCCTAAAAATGCCTCTATATCTAATATTGTTCCAAATATGATTTTGAACATGTGTGCCAAATTTGGTGCTGGTAGACAAAAGTGCACAATTCACCTCATATTTGTTGCTTAACCACCCCACTATATGAGTGATTCACACAATTCTAGTCTACTAAATGGGGACTATTTCGGGCACAATACACACAAACCTTGATTCAATCCGTTGACCTGGTACCGCTACCCCATAACCCCCCCCCCCCCTACACACACACACACACACACACACACACACTCACACACACGCACACACACACACACACATACACACGCACCCGCACACACACACTTACACACATGCACGCACACACACACTCACATTCACACACACGCACATACACACGCACCCGCACACACACATGCACACACATGCACACACACACACACAATCACACACACATGCACACACACACTCACACTCACACACACGCACACACACAATCACACATACACCCGCACACACACACTCACACACACACACGCTCACACACACACACACACACGCACACACAATCACACACACATGCACACACACACTCACACTCACACACACGCACACACACAATCACACACATATTCACGCACAATCACACACACATGCACACACACACTCACACTCACACACACGCACATACACACACACCCGCACGCACACACTCACACACACAACCACTCACGCACACACTCACACATGCACGCACGCAAACACACACACTCACGCACACACGTACACACACACACACACACAAGCTTTAACGTGACCTTTTATTTTAATATGTGTGCATTCATGCACTTGAATTATGTGTTGGTTTTTATGTTTTCATGACATGTTTGTCAGGAATTATTATATTACCAAAAATGTAAGCCCCTAATCGCCTTGAAGGCTTCAACGTCATATTGAATGTGTTTCGAGGGGGGACGACAATTTGTGGTGTCAGCCCCCTGCACAAATTGTCGTCGACGTCAATTTGTGCAGGGACGACAATTTGTGGTGCAACAGACCGCATAGATCGCAGCGCAGCCCGCATCTCCTGCGCCATTCCTGAAATTTCAAAAGAAGTACGTACAGCCTACAGTACAGGTTTGCGAAATTGTCTTAAAATGTCACTTGGACAATCATTAACTCTAAGGAATTAATATCGGATACCTATGGATACCAAGTCAAAGAAAGACCGAAGTACCGGTAAGTTCTTTCATCACGTTTTTAATACCGCGTTTTATGAAATTCAGTGTTCGACGTCGAGCCGCTGTGAAACTCGGCGGAAGGAACGGAACGTGAACTGTCGCACCGGCCGTAACCTTCCGGTTCCCTTGTCATGCCCGTACCGTTGACATTTCTGCTGTTGCTTGACTTGCTTCGATCGGTACAGCATTTATTTTTCTTGCGCGCGCTGAGTGGTAAAGCTTCTTCTTCCTTCTTCTTCTTCTTCTTCTTCTTCTTTTTTTTAGGTGGTCTGCCATGCCATGGCAGATCACCTCTTGTTTTTGTCCGAATTTTCTTTCTTTATTATTTATTTATTAGGCCTATTTATTATTTATTTTTATTCCTATTTTTTGTGGCATTGATATCTCGGCAAGAGTTCCATATGCACCCCCCCCCCATAAGAATTAAAAAAAAATAATATATAGATCTACATAATTTGATATATATCATCATAATATAGCATAATTAGGAGGGGGAAGTGACAAAAATTAGGTTTAGTGTTAGTTTTAGGGTTAGGTTAGGGTTAAACATCACGGGTAGCTAGCCGCATAGACTCCCGGGGCCGGGGCTAGGCCGGCTCGGCTCGGGGCTAGGGCCTAGCAAATGACGGGTGCTAATGCAGACCAAGAAATCACTTTTTTGGACGAATTCAACGGCTAAGGAATTGTCTAGGGTTAGGGTTAGGGTCAGGGTTAGGTTTAGAGTTCAAATTCATAAAATATGTGCCAAAGCATTTTACTTACCGACCGTCTGAGTGATCATGATAACGCCCTCTACGACACTGAAGAATTAATACATACAATAAATGCCTAATAGGTTACAACACCTCTAGCTCTCAACTCGTCTACATGGTATAGTGGAGAAGCTAAAGGATTGATAACTCGATGATCGAGGATCAATGCTCACTCGCCAGTCGACTTTTGCAAGGTAAGGAAATATCCTTGTAATGATTTATGTGTGACTATTATCGGAATATCATGTGAAATGTTAGCAGTGGAGAGAGAGGTGGAGAGAGAGAGAGAGACAGAACTCCGGAATAATGAAATTTTTATTTTTTTTTTATAAAAAAAAAATATTTCTTTTACACTTTTAACCCCCCAAAAATACCTTGCCCCATTTTTTACTCATCCCCCATCAAAAGAATCGCCCTCTTTTAGACAGTAGGCTATTCCAAAAAAAAAATATGGGGGAGTGCATATGGAACTCTTTCCGATATCTCCACAACGCATGGGCTATGTTTTATCAAATGTTCATCATGTATAGGTATATAATGTGAACCTGTTACGGCAACATTTTCAAGGCCATTACATAATCGTGACGTCATGCACGAGCAATTTAATGAAAATCTATTATTTAATGTAGCTCTAAAACCATTCATCTCTGTGTAATGATATTTGGCATGTATAAAATTAATGACAAGACAATTAATTTCAATGAAAAAAACGCGTGCGTTAGTGCATTAACGCTCGCGTAAAATAAACAAATGCTCCAAATCAACTAGAAATTGTTTTGCATTCGTTTCAGGCCATTTCTAGCATTTTTTCAAATTGCCGCGCGCGTTTTTCCGTGCGTTAAGCAAATGCAACGTCAGAAAACTGTTTTTTCACTGGATTCATGTTTCTGACACTACAAACAACACATCCTGTCATTTTGAGCCATTTCCATGCAATAATAAGGTCGTGCGGGTGCGTCAAAGTTTAAAGTCCGCGCGTGCGTCAATACATTTTTGTGTGCAAATATTGCAAAATACATGACTATCTTCAATCGGCCATAGCTCCTCAGAATGGCTGGTGACCCCCAATTTTTTTTGTACATTTTGAAAGAGTGTGAACTGTAGATGCTATTTCATGTATCATTTGGTCGTGACGTCATCATATTGCCATATTAATTGAAAAAATAAATTTTCATGTATGATGTCATCAACTTTTTTACTTGTTCTTGTGTATCTCAGTAATCGGTGATCAATTTTCTTCCAAATTTCAGTATGTGGTAGCTGAGACATTGCTCTATGGAAAAATAGCCTTAATGTTTTGAAAAGATTCCATCTTCATGGTGTAAATTTGATTATAGGCATTAATGTCATAATAGCACGTGTGTACGTGTTATGTCGGTGGTGATTGAGGAAGAGCGTCATCTGTCGGTATGCCGGTAGATGGAGCCGTGTTGGTGGGAGCCATTTCGTAATTGCAATTTCACATTAGCAGATCATTGTTTTTTTTAGTAAATGACCATGGTGTCACCGTGCATTTACCAGCCAATGCCAGTGCATAGATTTGCCAATGCAGACCACCTTATACTTGTCCACAAGTATGTCTCGTTCTTCTTCTTCTTCTTCTTCTTCTTCTTCTTCTTCTTCTCCTCCTCCTCCTCCTCCTCCTTCTTCTTCTTCTTCATCTTCTTCTTCTTCAGGGTAGTCATGTGCCCTTCACATTTGAAGATTAATACAGATGATTTGTGTGGCTAGTGCTTGTAGTGGAGGGGGGGGGGGATTCCAAAATGTACATGTAGTATATTGTATTGCCGGACACCTTTATTTCAGTGCTTTAAAATTGATAATTAGAGGAAATAAATTCAAGAAAATTTTGCAATAGCTATTCCAAATATTATGAAAATTATAAATATGGTAAAATTATTTGATATTGATGAACCGTTTTCTTTGCATCGCACTTCCCATGCACCCCTCTACGAAAACAATTATTGCATCATGATTCCGGACACGATCGCTTTCGATCGTATGATTGGAAAATTGAAGACTGTCACACATACTCACAGTACATACAGTAAACCGTGCACTAGAACCACCACATATACCCACATTACACCGCACGTCAACATTCAAAGCAGACGAAAGATTAAAAATTTGGTAAACCATGCTCATTTTTTCATCAGAAAAAACATCAGTTATTAATACAAAGGTATGCAATATAAATTATAAGCATTGTTTTTGCCATTTGAGAGATAAATAGGGAGAAACTTTTTTTCGCCTTATTTCTGCAATGTGACTGAGGAATTGAGCTGCGCATATATGCGTACAAAACTGCTTTAGCACGCATTACTACGCGCGTCTGGAATTAGGATAGTGTCCGGTAATACAATGTGTGCCTATACTTAGGAAACATTTTGTTATTATTCCGAAAAGCGAACTTCGAAAAAAGATGAAATTTTTATTCAAACGAGCTAGAGATAAAATGTTTATGTAAATGAGCTAAATCGGTATTCTGAAACGCACTCAGGAAAAAAAAAAATTATTTATTTATTTTATCTATAGTATCTATAGGATAGTGTCCGGTAGTACAATGTGTGCCTATACTTAGGAAACATTTTGTTATTATTCCGAAAAGCGAACTTCGAAAAAAGATGAAATTTTTATTCAAACGAGCTAGAGATAAAATGTTTATGTAAATGAGCTAAATCGGTATTCTGAAACGCACTTAGGAAAAAAAAAATTATTTATTTATTTATTTTATCTCCAGACGCACGTGCCTGGCCCTAGGCCCATACCTTTGAGTTCAAAAGTAATTCGCGCAATCAACTCTTTGCATTTTAAGCGCATCAAATGCAATAAGATACACTGATAAACATTGATGTCAGTGTCAGTTTCAGGACGTCACAACATCAACTTAATGGTGTAAATGTATGCAAAGGACATGAAGGGACGTTTATTACTGGCTGCCTCTGGGAAAGGAGCGCAATGCATGCGCTCACTAATATTGGTTGAAATCTTCCTAAAATAATTTTAGGAATAGCAAAGATAAAATATTTTAAGGACATTTTATCTTAGGGGAGATCAAAGGTCATCAAAGGTCAATGAACATTGTCAAACTTGGCTAAACATGGAAAACCAGAATATGATATTTTCATTTCACATAGGAATTCAATGGTACATTGCTCTCCAAACACACAGATTTTCTGAGAATAAATTGAAATAGAGCTAACAAAGAGGCAGAGGCATATTTATTCACTGTGTGGCAGTTTGCTTTTCTAGTTTCAAGTCCAGGATAAGGTTCCTAAATAAATTACACCTCCCATATTGATGGGTTTGATCAGCATAAAACTGGGCGCTTTGCTTCCTGTTAAGAGACAGGGTGTCCCATTTGCTTAAGTCATAAACCTCAGCAGGAATCAGCAGTATACCTTTACAGTAATGTGTATATGAAATCTCAGAACTTCACAAACATTTTCCATAAAAAGTGAAAAACAGCAGGGAGCATAGTCTACATTCATAATTGTATGTTCCCTGTCAGTGCTACATGTATTTGAACATTGCTCCCATAGTGAGGAGCAGACATGTGTGCACCATAGTGCATAGCGGTGTCCAGTCTTAGGCTATAGGTTGCGGGAGACCAACCCCAAACCTCCACAAAAGTTTCTGATCACTATAATTAAAGTCAGTTGCCAGTTCTTTTAATAGGAGGAAAGTTCTAATACACTATCTTCTCCCATTTTCTGTGATTTTTACCAATTTTCTGTTGTTGACTTGCAATAGGGACACCCTGTCTTTAAGCCCTCATGCTTTTTACACTGGCAAAAATTTCCTTGGGGCTTAGCCCCACCTATAGTACAGCGCTAAGCTTGGACCACTCCCTGTTTACATTCGTTTTTACCAAGTGGGCTAGCCCCACCTATAGTCCGGAATTATTTGGCCAAAAAAGCAGGGCTAACCCCGCAATTGCAGGGCCAAGCCAAATAGTCTGGGGCTAAGAGCGCCAGTGTAAACAGAAATGAAAAATAGTACAGGGCTAAGGAAATGCCGTACTCAGCTTGCAAGGCTGAGACGCCATGACCAATCAGATAATAGTCCTACAGAACTATTAGACTATTTCTACTACAGGTAGAAAGTTTCGACACCTGGACATTTTCATAAGTACAAGGTTTTTTGATGGAATCTTGTTCCAGATGGGTATTGAAGAAAATTTAGGTTGGTTGCCACCTTGGCAACCTTGAGCAATTTTTTCTATAATTTGCATAATTAGCATAATGAGCTAATTGGCATATATTACATTGTATTGAGTTAAGTGTTCAATTCATCTCAGGAAGGCTAAATTGAAAAACAATACCACTTTTCTTGGGTATTTTGGGTCAAGGATTCCATTTATGACATTTATTTATGCATACGACTACCCCTTCATTGTAAAATCCAAGATGGCTGCCCTTATTTGTATATTTAAAGGCTATTATTGTGTATTAATAAACAGAATCACATGCTTACATGTCTATCCACTGGAAGGGCTAAAATGAAAAACTACTGTTTCTCTAGGTTTTTTTGGGGGGGTCAAGGATCCCATTTATGACATTTATTTATGCATACGATCATCGCTTCATTGTAAAATCCAAGATGGCTGCCCTTATTTGCATATTTAAAGTAAGCCTGAGTCATATTGATTTTTTCAGAAAACATCGATGCATCAACGGCACATTGTGTACAACGGATAGCGGAGCGCGAATGCTCGCTAACGTTCATCTGTAATTTGCGCTGTACATGTAATTACACTTTGATCACACTGTACGCTACAAGTATATCACTGCAGACAACATTATCAAAAATTCAAAATGGCTGCCACGAATCAGCATACAGGTTTTATTACTACTTCCCCCATCTATTTTTATCCGGGAGGGCACAAACCATAAATGATAGTGCTATCATAATATATTGTACGTGTAAATTTGTGGTCTAGAATTATGTATGGGAATGAAAATACTTCAGACTATCATAACTTTGTCAAATCCAAGATGGCAGAATCTGATTATATTCGAAGGCAACTACAGGGAAACCCCGCTATAACGAGGGGGACGGGACCCACACTTTTTCCTCGCTATAACCGATTGCTCGCTATACCAGTACATGATCAAAACGTTGTTACGATCAATTCACGCCAGAAAGGATCGCACAAAATGATACCAATATTTAGTTTATGTGTTCTTTATTATATGGGGTATTTCCCCTTTAAAATCAAAACAAACTTTCACAGATTTTTACAATGGGTTACTCACTTAATCTACGAATATTATACAAGTGAACGTAAGCTTACGGTGCTGGAGGATACTGAAGTCCAATGGATCCATGGCTCTCGCTGATGGTCCAGTTGATAATCCGATCCAGTATTCCCAAATTATGATCGCAGTATTGATCCCAATGTTGTACGCTGAAGAGCAGGTATTCCAGATAGTCAAGTCCAAAGGGATGATCCAAGATGGTCAAATATCAATCCATAGAGTATATGGCTTTCACAGGCAGGATCTCATAAGCACTATTTAACAGGCAGGTAGTTATCCACGTAGAGAAAATCCTCGTATAAATCCACAGGTAAGTATTGGGCCAGGGTCACAACAAAATCTAAGATGCAGGTTACTATATACCACAGGTTACTGGAGCGAGATGACAGGTAAAACTCTCTAATGCAGGTTATCACAGGTACACGACTGGAGCTAGGATGGTATGTTAAACTCTGAGGTCCTATATCCGAGTCACTCATATACACTGTAACATGAGGAAGATGGATGAGATGTTGAATAAGTCCCATGTTTAAGTTAGAAATATATATTTATAGCAACTGCTGTACTGACCGGCATATAAGCCGCATTTTTTTTCTGAAAAATTATGCCAGTCTGCCTGCGGCTTATACGCCACGTTAGCAAAAGTCTGGTCTTTCAAACCAGTGAATAGCTGGCAGACCCAACATGTATGGGGCTATGCATTGTGTTACAACAATTAACAACAAAATAGATGGCATTGATAGGCATCGAGTGTGACAGGAGTAGTATTTGTCTGAGACAACTCAAATATACTACTACTGAGAAAGCTACGGCTCAAACTAGCACTCTCGATCTATTGTTTCCTTGATCTGCGGCAGCCTAGCTCTGGTATAGTACATGCTAGCCATCGAACGTTGAGGGCGTTAACATTTATGTGTTATGCCCTCTACGCCGCAGATCAAAGAAACAACAGCGGCGGTGTGCTAGTTTGAGCGAGAAACATATTAAGTGAAAGTTTGATGAAAATTTGTCAACTGAGGATAAGGAAGTTATAACGCAGGTTTAATGATTTTGTGATGCCACATGCAAGGTATTAAAATAACAATGAATTAATTTTATGCCTGTCAAATTTCATTAGATATAAATGATCCATCGTTTTTTATTCATAAGGCAATATGATGATGTCATGATACACTGAATGGCTTAATGAGACATGAAATGACATATGAATTTTATCCTTTATTGCATCATAAATATGACTGAAATTAGCTGGAACTCACGCGCAATTTGAGAAATATGCTTGTTGGACAAGTATTCTCTGAGCGTTCAACGAGACAATGCTGACTATACTGCAATGCGAGTATGAGTTACAGTACATGTAGCCGAGCGAGGTACGACTTAATATGAACGCAGTACAAGTTACCAGAGCGAGGTACGATCTTATCTGAACGCGGCCCGAGTTATACAGAGCGTGTTGAGAGTTGCGATGACCTTCATACGAGCTCCCTCAATCGTCCTACGAGTGATCATGAGTTTTGTGCAATGCTTTCCGCACGACTGCATATACCAAATTAAGCGGGAATGTTTTGGCGTATTCTATACCAGGGAGAGATGGCTAACCCAATGCACACTCTGATCTGCTCGAAGAATCTCCTGCGCGATTTACACAGGGAGCAAACCCCGATTTATGGGATCCACCTGACATGGACTGTTGTAAAATGTTGTTGGGTATCAGTGTGTTCAGGAGACCAGCCTGCACATTTTTTCTATGTGGACTACCTTTGCGATATGCTGCTGGAAAGAAATGGCAGCCATTTTATAAAATGGCCGCCATAGAAATATAGTGTTGACCACTATTTAAGGTTGCATTTGAAGTGATTAATTTACCACATCATCAAAGGTGTTGAAGTGGATAACATTTTCTTTAAAATGGTACTACATTTGTTGGTATAATTTGTAGCGATTTTGATACTAAATTGGGGCAAAGAATGTTATTTTCACCATTTTTCTTCAAGATGTTCATCCCATGGTAATAAACATTTCTTTATACGTCCGAGAATGTATTCCTTGACGAAGTGAAACTTGTCAGAAAACTGTCCACGCATCTGTCCTATAGAATGTGAAAAAAACAATGACAGTGCTTATCTTGATATGTAGTTATTAGTTATCTAAAATCCATACCTTTATGGTAGCCAAAGCCTTTTTGTCTCGCCTGAACAAAGTTCGGCAGAGACCTAGTAATCACTTTTCCTGTTCGTCTGTTAGTCTGTTTGTCTGTTACAAAAATGTTATAATAGTTTTTGTTCAACTTGTTCTCATTTCTTTATTTCTGAATCAATTGTGATCAAACTTGGTACAAATGATCCTTGGTTAATGTCACATGTTATGAGGATGATAGGGTCAAAGGTTTATCTAGGGGTCAAAAGGTCAAATGATATGAGGCCATGTGTATAATTTTTCGTTTTCGTTTGACTTTCTCTCATTTCTTATTTCTGCATCAATTGTGATCACACATGGTATAAACAATCCTTGGGTAATACTACATGTGTCCTAATGAGGATGATGGGGTCAAAGGTTATCTAGGGGTCAAAAGGTCAAATGATATGAGGCCACATGCATCATTTTTCTGTAGATCTGTGACAAGAATGTTATAACTTGCTCTCATTTCTTTATTTCTGCATCATTTGTGATCAAACTTGGTATAAATGATCCTTGGGTAATACCACATGTGTCGTTATGAGGAAGATGGGGGTCAAAGTTCATCTAGTGGTCAAAATGTCAAATGATATGAGGCCATGTGCATCATTTTTGTCTGGCCTGAACGAAGTTCGGTAGAGACCCAGTGGTCACATTTCCTGTTAGTCTGTTGGTCTATTGGTCTGTTACAAAAATGTTAAAGTTTTTGTTTAACTTGCTCTCATTTCTTTATTTCTGAAACAATTGTTATCAAACTTGGTACAAATGATCCTTGGGTAATACCACATGTGCCGCCATGAGGATGATGGGCTCAAAGGTCATCTTGAGGTCAAAAGGTCAAATAATATGAGGCCATGTGCATCATTTTTCTCAAAGTTTTCATTTGACTTGCTCTCATTTCTTTATTTCTACATCAATTGTGATCACACTTGGTACAAATGATCCTTGGGTAATACCACATGTGTTGTCATGAGGCTGATGGGGTCAAAGGTCATCTAGGGGTCAAAAGTTCAAATGATATGAGGCCATGTGCATCATTTTTTTCTCAAAGTTTTCGTTTGACTTGCTTTCATTTTTTTTTATTTCTGCATCAATTGTGATCACACTTGGTACAAATGATCATTGGGTAATACCACATGTGTCTCTCCATGAGGCTGATGGGGTTAAAGGTCATCTAGGGGTCAATAGGTTTGAAAAATATATTAAAAAAAAAATTAGCACTGTTTATCGATTGCGAAATCAGGCGAGACTTGTGGTTCGCAAACAACCTTGTTCTCAAAGTTTTTATTTGACTTGCTCTCATTTCTTTATTTCTGCATCAATTGTGATCACAATTGGTACAAATGATCCTTGGGTAATACCACATGGGTCTTCATGAGGATGATGGGCTCAAAAGTCATCTAGGGGTCAAAAGATCAAATGATATGAGGTCATGTCCATCATATTCTAAAGTTTTTTCTTAACTAAAGGATGTTTTTTTTTTATTTCAGGTCTAATCAAACTTGGCAAAGATGTGCAGGGGCTTGTTCTTATAGTTTTGGTTTACACGTAGCTTCCTTTTATTACGTGGTCTGTCGCAATCAACAGATCACCTTCTAATTCATTAGAATTTCTTTCTTTATTTCTCTATTTTTATTCCATGCCCCCCACTTTTTTGTGGCATCTATATCTCAACAATGGACAAGTCATGTTTCATCATCTGTGAACTTGTCATTGCAATATTTTTCAAGGTCATTATGTAATCGTGACGTCATCTGCAAGCAATTTAATGAAAATCCATATATATCTCTAGAACTGATCATATATATATGGGCAAGTTCACCACAGATGGACATATCCCTCTCATTTTTCAAACGGATCTCTTTCAAAGTTTATTTTGTTTTCAAAGTTCCCTGCTTCAGGAATTATGCAGGAACTATAAGGCTACCATTTACTGCCTTTATTTCTTTCTGTGACGTTTCTGTTAATGAGTATATGAACAGCCCATAAAATGGTATATGTGGGGCAACATATAACCAAAATTCAATTATATGGGAAAATCTTTGTTATTGCCAATTCTTTTGCATTTTTTTAAGTTGGATGTTATTAATTTTGATAAGTCTGGGATTTGAGATCTTACAAACTGATAACTTACCACGGCTGTCTATGTAAATCAAACGACAAAAGTAAGTGTAACATCAGTCGTCAGTTACGTAACGTCAGTTACCAACATGGCCCTCAAAATACAATAACAAATCATTTTATATTTTGACATATCTTAACCTAATAACAAAGGTTTATTTACACATGGAACTCATCACTCTATCCAATCAGGGACATGAGGCATTTCAATTTTACTGAGCACCGTAAAATTGCACGTCCTTTTCATGTAAAGTCAGTTACTGACACATTTTTGCTCACTGAAGTGTAACAAATGCAGTTGCATTGAAAATCTTAATATCAGTTTATACACCAATGTTAACTTTATTGACTGTATCAATAACAAACTCCAGTTATTTGTAGCAAGAGAGATACACACATTGAAAGCTACATGTATGTAAAATTGTGCTGTGTAATGTCAGTTACCGTGAAAATGCCCAGGTGTGATTTCATGTCCGGTTTAGCCCTTAAATGTACTGTATCATGACGTCATCATATTGCCATATGAATAAAAAAAAAGATTTTCATGTATGACGTCATGAACTTTTTAACCTGTTTTTGCGTATCTCAGTAATCCTGTATCAATTTTCTCCCAGAAATATTGCTCTTTGGTAGCAGTTGCCTTCATTTTTAATTTTGATCACATCATCATGGTATAAATTTAGATGATAGGCATTAATGTCAAAATCTGACGTATGTATGTGTTATGTCACTTGAAGGGGCATTTATTTCCAATCATGAAATGACATGACGATCTTCGACGAGCTGTATCTCGCTCATATTTGGAGCTTTTACTCTGAAATTTGAGTATGTTTTTTCAATTCAAGTTTACTAGCTATTGCTAGTGGGGTCTCTGTTTTTAATCAGATGTCAGAAATTTCAACTAGAATATCGATTTCTAAATCATTTTAGTCCCTGCTGTGCATTACATGTTAAGTGAATAGGAAGATTTGTGGAAGAATTGGTTAAGATCCTGTTTGTAAGAACGCGCGACCCTGGTTCGAATCCTGGGGTGGGTAGGATCATTACTTCATTCCTTTTACAATGTGATTTTTGCCTCCTTCTTTTGTTCTTTCCATCAATATGCCCTTCCCTTTGATATTCTCTTTACCAATTTTTTTCTCTCGCCCCTTTATCTTAAAAGACTCTTAATTACATTTTGTTTGCCCATACACAAGTCCCTGAAATGTCAGTGTAAATGCAGGTGTGTTATGAGCTTTGTTGAGCATTGCCCTCTTATTTCTAATGAATAGATGGTGTCATCGTGCATTTGTCAGTTATACTCCAGCTCAAAGGAATTGGCATAGGCAAAGGGAAAGGGAAGAAAGGGAAGAAGCTTCAGTTTAAAACCGCGGTATATTTTGTCCAGTTTAGCATGAAACATGGTGCTTTAGCCTAAAAAGCATCATGTTTCATGCTGAGCTGGACAAAATATACCACAGTTCAAAACTGCAGCTCCTTCCCTTTCTTCCCTTTCCCTTTCCCTATGCCAATAGACCGTTTTCGTAATGTATGCACGAGACCTTTAATTTTGCACATGGCCGCAACCTCGGACAAACAAACGCTGCCTGTCGTCTGCACCGCACCGTACCGCACGCATACGAAGTACACAATGCGGCGCTTGTTCATAAGTGTATCCATACTTATTTTATAAATTTGAACCATAAACCTAACCCTGACCCTAACCCTAACCGTAAACCTAATTCTAAACCTAATTCTGACCCTAACTCTAACCCTAGACAACTTCTTTGCCGTTGAATTTGTCCAAAAAGTGATTTCTACGTCTCCATTAGCGCCCGTTTCGGCCCTAGCCCCGATGCTGCTGCGGCGAGCTATAGCTGTGACTAGCCACGTACGCTGCTGTGACTTATGAACTATCGCCCACAATGCATAGGTTGCGGGTACAATGCACTCGATTCACTTTTTTCTTTGAACTAATTAAGACCTCGTTGTGGACAATACATATATCAGATTTACACAGCTGGCATTATAACACAATTAGTAAGATTGTCAGGAGTTCAGTTTCTCAGGGGAAAGTTATTTTTTTTAGAAGAAAGTTAGGCAATAATCGGCGATAATCTTGGTGAACCACTGCTGCCATGCACGGGGCTCTTGGTATTTGCAGCACGGCCTAAAATGCAAGGTGAAGATTTCTTCCATCCCCGAAACAAAAAAAAAACCTTAAAAAAGTGACCACTCTGGATCAAGGCATGTGGAAGAAAGGACTTGACAACAGACAAAATCAGGAAAGATAGCTACTACATTTGCCCCAAGTATTTTTTTTATGGGAATGGCCGGCCGCGACAATGTACATGTAGATCACCCAACCCGAATGCCTGCCGCAGCACCGCAGTATCGCAGCACGAAACAAGTAAGACAGCGAAAGCTGTGCGGCCAGCTCCCCGAGAGAGAGCTAGTAGCCATCGACCCGCATCCCAAACGACAGAAAGTTGACGAACAATCTATCAGTTTGATGAACACATAGTGACATACCCCATCGTGTAACTGCAACTTCATACAGTATGCCTTATTATGAGTGAACGATGTAAGTATGTGAAACTATTCCATCCCATACGTTTGCATTCATTTTTTTAGAGAATTATATTTGCATCTTCACGTAGCGTAAGCTCCACGCTGTGGGACGGGCCGGCGAGGTCCGGGTCCGAGGCAAGTGTGTTCACGCTGCACTACTGTTTTCGCTAGCTGAAAAAGCTGGCCCTTCGAATACCCGGTGGTAGACACACCCTTATCATTCAAAAAAATTCTGGAGCTGCTTGACAGTCATGGCGTCAAGAGTCTCTATCGATGTTGACAACATCACAGAATTCCCTCTCATAAAAAAATGCTCTTTCAGGTAAAATCTGACTGAAAATAAAACGAAAACCTCGGGAGACCCGCTAGATTCGCACGCAACGATATGCAGACAAGATGGCGAGGAGCGCTAAGCTTGATGGAGGTAGCAACAGTAACTATGAATGACGTCATTTTGCATACATTACGAAAACGGTCTATTGTGTGTCTCCACTTTAAAGGGGAAATGCCCCGTATAAAATGAATAACACAGAAACTAGATATTGGTGTCCTTTTTAGGTGGTCTTCCATGCCATGGCAGATCACCTCTTGTTTTCGTCCGAATTTTCTTTCTTTCTTTCTTTCTTTATTTTTATTCCAATTTTTTGTGGCATGGATATTTCAACAATGCATGGGCCATGTTTTATCAAATGTTCATCATGTATAGGTATATATGTGAACATGTTACAGGAACATTTTCAAAGTCATTACGTAATCGTGACGTCATGCACGAGCAATTTAATGAAAATCTAATATTTCATGTAGCTCTAAAACCAGTCATCTCTGTGTAATGATATTTGGCATGTATAAAATTAATGACAAGACAATTAATTTCAATGAAAAGAAACGCGCGCGTACGCGTACGTTAGTGCATTAACGCGCGCGTAAAATAAAAAAATGCTCCAAATCAACTAAGAATTGTTTTGCATATGTTTCACGCCATTTCTAGCATTTCAAAAATTTCCGTGCGTACCCGTGCGCGCGCCCGTGTTTTCGTGCGTTATTAAGCAAACGTCGGAAAACCATGTTTTCACTGGATTCATGTTTCTGACACTACAAACAACACATCCTATCATTTTGAGCCATTTCCATGCAATAATAAGGTCGTGCTGGTGCGTCAGAGTTCAAAGTACGTGCGTGCGTCAAATGCCGTCAATACGTTTTTGTGTGCAAATATTGCAAAAAACATATATATATTCAATCGGCCATAGCTCCACAGAATGGCTGGTAACCCCCAATTTTTTTTTCATATTTTGAAAGAGTGGGAACTGTAGATGCTATTTCATGTATCATGTACGTGTTATGTCGGTGGCGATTGAGGAAGAGCGCCATCTGTCGGTATGCCGGTAGATGGAGCCATGTCGTCGGTGGGAGCCATTTCGTAAATTGCAATTGAGCAGATCATTGGTTTTAGTAAATGACCATGGTGTCACCGTGCATTTACCAGCCCATGCCAATGCATTAACTTACCAATGCAGACCACCTTATACTTGTCCACAAGTATGTCTCGTTATATGATCATTCCTGTTGTGAATTGATAGTAACAACGGTGAAATGTAAGTACGAGCGTATGCAAATGTTGATGAATGAACAATGGATAAAGAGCTCTTTGTACCCAGATGCAGCTGACCACGCTATCACATAATCACAACACGCGTTTGCTGACCGTGGGAAAATGGGGACAAATCTTGACCCCTACTGTAGCTCTCGAATTCCACGATCGGCTGGATCTAAAGCAGTGCCTGTCCAAAAAATATGGTCCAGAATAGCTGCTAATATCTCTGTTTCGGTTTCGTTTTATGCCACCAAATGTTGACAGCAGGTAGAGGAATGTTCAGTCTTTCAGATGAGTAGAGAGGTAGACTCGACGTTTCGGGCAGATTGACTGTCCGTCTTCAGGACATTGTCACTCCTGAAGACGGACAGTCAATCTGCCTGAAACGTCGAGTCTACCTATTTACTCATCAGCTCTTCATGTTTTCTGGATTGCAGTCCTTTTCAGGACTACATTCATTTTGAAAGATTTTTTTTTTCAAATCTCCACTTTTTCGCACTTCCATTTCATCTCCAATTTTATCCATGTTTTCTCACTTCAGTCCTCCCAGGACTTTACACATGGTGTACCGTAAACCTCTCTCGTGATTGATCATACCACCATACAAACGTTCAAACATCATTTCATCCTTGTTTACATTTGAAATGTAGCAACCATAGGTTTACATTCATTTTTATACAGTACTGCAGCGGAGAGTGGCACCGTGCTGCCACTGCATGCATTGCTGGCTTCACTGTGGACAGTTCGGAGCAGAGTGTACTGCGATGTGTGCTGATTGCGGTCTCATAGTCTTCAGGCCACAGGAACCACGGAGGTTTTGGACAACCTGTCCAAAGCCTACTCAAAATCTAGCAATCAATATAATTCCACAATGCCCTGAGTCTCAACGGTTACCCACGCCGTTTCATGCATGTTGTTATAAATTTGTGTAAGTTGTACATGTAGCCATTAACTGAGATGCAGTCTATTGGTGAAATCGACATTGCGCAATGTGTACTGCACGGAAGATTCTGGAATTGGCCAGGTGCTATATACATAAAAGAATGTTACACCTAGCTGGGGCTCATCAGCATAATAAAGGAGGCACTGGCTGGAGTGTGCCTGTGGAGTTCATTTACCTTTTGGGCCAGTGATGACTCATCAATGAACAGTCCAGAACAGTAGAATCTGGAACATTCCAGACAGTAATAGATTCAGTAGAATCTGGGTCAGGTCATTGGGTGTACTGCTTGTCATGTTTACAAGCATGGATAGAACCTTCTAGAACATACAGATTGTAGTATATGAGTCGTTTTGGACATGAGATTAGAGTTTACATATGATCTCGCTCCAGTCACCTGTGGTATTAGAAACCTGTAGTAAGAGTTTGTTGTGACCTTGGCTCAATACACACCTGTGGATTTATAACAGCTCAGCAGTAGCCGGATATGCATGGGATAACCAGCACCAACCGGACTGGGATAGGGTTTAGTGCATCTCCCAAGAACGGCACTGGTACACACGTAGGGTAAAGGAAGCCATAAAAATCCGTCTCAATCCCAACAATTTCAATCGAGACAACGGGATCGATATCCCCGATTTTTTTTTATCTGTACGATACGCTGCCATGACACTTCCCCCCATGACACTCAACCACCTTTTGATACGTTGTTAGTCTGAAGCCAGCCTTAGTTACCGCCCAACAATGTGCACCTATTAGCGACCCTTAGACTTATTGGTCGCCCGGGTCAAGTACCCGGATACACTGGTCATTAGTATTGGACCATTTATGAGCAGATTTCAGTTAGTGCGCTGCGCTGACCATAGGGTATTTAAACCCCTACTTACTACAATTTTGTATCACACCTGACGAAGTGTTGCAGCGGCACACGAAACGTCATGATTTTTTCGATTCCGTTTACCTTACATTGCGAGACAAACAAATATCAGTAGCCATTTATCCGCAATGAGTAACATATTAAGCATTAATATAATTCCACTCTGTCAGTTTCCAGTTCTATTATTGGGAGGGAAGTTAGTTTTTTTCAATTTTCTTTGTCTTTTACATAAAAAAATGACCTCCAAAACAGTTACTCTGTATCACCTTTATTCCAATGTGGACCTTGAAAAGGTGGCATGTAAAGTGCTTAGTCTGAAAAGGAGGCTAGCTTCTTTGGTAGGAGGAGGATAAGGAGGCGTAGGCCGGAACCATCCAATGCCTGAATGAGGAAATTGTTCCTTTGTGAGGAAACGATCTACCACCCGTAATGTCGTAATTCAAACAATCTTGGTGTCAGTTGAAGTGATTAGCTAGATTCCGGAAGGTCAGAAAATAAGAGTGCCGATGATAATATGTTGTTACTTCCCATTCCATCATCTCCATGAAGACAATGAACCACTGTCAAGAAATGTCTACAGGTTGTATGTAGCCATATGTACCATCTTCTGATATGTACGTATGTGTCCCTGAGGCTTGAAGATGCAGATGAGCTTGTAAAAATGGTTGTTGGATGAATAAATTTTGTTCCTACTTACGTATAATGTGTCACGGTGCTGATGAGGCTTGGATCGGCGCTTATGCTAGGTCCTCGGGCAGGCACTGATGTAGTTCATCCGTATCCAAGATGACAATATCCAAGAGGCATATGGCGCCAAATGTTAGTATGTACACTGTTTGTACAGAAGTTGTAATCGCGTGAGCGATGGATGCAACCAAAAAATTACTTTTTTTCTTTCCAGGGCTCTTTTTGGAGAAACTTAAAAATTTTCCAGGGCTACTTTTTCATTTTCCAGGGCTCTTTTTCCACTTTCCAGGGCTACAATTTCTGGAGCTATTTCGCGGTTTTGTTTGCGTTTTTTTTTTTTTTTTGTGTGTGTGTGTGTGTGTCAGGCGCGTACGCAGGAATTTTGTAAGGGGGTGGGGGAGGGGGTTACGAGAAGTTGATGAGCATGGGGGGGGGGGGGGGGGTGGTAGTGGTGGGTTTTGGGGAGTGTTTTTCTTCACAAATTTCTCCATTCCGTCAAGTCTCAAACAGTGCTCTTAGTTAGTGGGGGGGGGGGTTCAGCCAAAAAAACTTTTAAAAAATGGAGACGAAAGAGGAGGGGGGGTTGACCCAAAAAAAAAAAACGAAAAGGGGGGGGGGGGGGGGGTTAACAAATTAAAAAGTTGATTCAGGTTAAATATTTCATTGGCGATATGACTAATGCAAAGAAGTTTTCGGCTTTCAGGCATAGTCAGACTAGCCAGGGCCAGGGGCACAAACATGCATACGGTAAGTACAATTTGATATAGATCTTGTAATCTGCAATTAAGACTTGATAAATGTTATGTAGATCTAATGAAGTTAAACTTTGAAGATTTTCAATGTCAAGGAATGTGAAAAAAAAATGCACGGCAAAGTGTGTTGCCCGGCCATAAATGGTCACAACGGGACAGTCACAATCAAACAATAGCTCTCCCGTAGTTACGGCTGCCTTACTAGTCGGCAAACTGGTATGCCACAGCAGCTGCCATACCCGTTTGCCGACTAGTAAGGCGGCCGTAACTACGGGAGAGCTATTATGACTATCCCGTTGTGACCATTCATGGGCAACACAGTTTGCCCTGCATTTTTTTTCATATTCCTTGATATTGAAAATCTTCAAAATTCAACTACATTAGATCTACATAACATTTATCAAATCTTAAATTTAGATTACAAGATTTATACCAAATTGTACTTACCGTACCGTATGTACTGTGCATGTTTACGTTTATGCCCCTGGCTCTGACTGAGCTGAGTCGCTGACGTCTGACTATGCCATGCATAGCATAGCACTAGCAGCTTGACGGCCGAAGTTTTTAAGCTAGTTTGAAGTTTGAGAAAAACATGGATATATTCGTGGTTCGAGCGGCTGTACGGGAAGCCGAAAACTTCTTTGCTTTAGTCGTACCGCTAATGAACGGGTCATTAGATACTGATCCCGTGTTGTTTCCGCTCGAACCAGGAATCTATCCATGTTCTTCTCAAACTTCAAAGCTCGCCACGGAAGCATTCATTATTCATGTATCGCGTATATGCTTTGCATGTACACAGTACACGTACGATCATATGCATGGCCGACTGGCCGTCTAGCCCAGCGCCTAGGCCTAGCTAGGTATGCACTATGCATTCGTATCGGGCGCGCGCGCGCATGGAAGAAACTACGAAGAGCCGTTCCCGCCAAAACGCGTGCCAAAACTATACGCGTGCAAGTAAGAACGTACGCGTATGGTTTTTGGCACGCATTATGGCGGGAACGGCTTACCATAAATATCGAGCGCGCGCACATGGAAGAAACGCTCTACGTGCGATGGATACTGCACTACACACAGCATGCATTCAGCAGTACAGTGAGTCGGTGAAACATGCTGTATTTGCTTGCGCGCTCTCAATCTTCGCTGTGCAAATTGCCGCAGTGCAGTGCGCGGCCGTCAAGCTAGGATTGGCTGCTTGTAATCTAGTCGTGTGGCAAATGTTACGGGGGCGATTTCCTATTTTTGTGTCGCCCACGAAATTGCATTTTTGGCCAGTTTCGGGGGCTCTTTTAGGTGTTTCCGGGGCGAATTCGCCCGCCGCCCCCGTGTATTTTTTTGGTTGGATGGATGGATATACAGTTAAATATGCAAACAAAAAGGGTAGGACGATTTAAGTTACGCGATTTAACTTCCTTTAAAAAAAGGTATCACGTAGTAGAGTTGTGTGAGTTCCAGGCTGAAAATCCAGAACTAGAAAAGTGTTATTTCTGCTGGAGAGTTTGCGTTCAGTAAGTCCAGTTGGTTCGGTGGTTGCGAAGAGAAGTGATGAGGAGATGCCCCAACATCTTGAGAAATCCATGTGGAGATCAATTCATTCTGATTGGTCAGAACAATGTTGAAAAATAATGTTTGCAAGACTATGTTCGATGATTGGTCATTAGTCTTTCATGCATAATAACTGCACGGGTCAGGTTAAATCACTGTAAAGAGATTTTCCGGATTCTTGCCCAGCAAGAACAGATGGAGTTTGTTATCAAGGGTGTTGAGTATCACCCGTGTGCGGTCCGGACATATCATAAAAGATGGCAGTATCCAAACTTGTTCCTTAAAACATTGAGCGGCTACAGGCTTATAGAGAATGTGTTGTTGTCTCACCTGGACGAAGTTTGGCTAAGACCTACAGTGTAGTAATCACTTTTCCTGTTAGTCTGATATACTTTTTACACTGGTAAAAAATTCCTTAGCCCCATACTATAGGTGGGGCTGAGGGGTGGGGGGCTAGTATGGGGCTAAGCTTGGACCACTTTTGTGGGCAAGCCCCACATATAGTCTGGGATTATTTGGCCCTCCAAAAAAGCAGGGCTAACCCCGCAAGTGCAGGGCCAAGTCAAATAAGCTGGGGCTAAGAGCTCTAGAAACCAAAAATAGTACAGGGCTAAGGAAATGCTGTGCTCACTCACAAGGCCGAGACACCGTGACCAATCAAATAATGCCCAACTGGCAGGTGACCTTGATGCGGAGTGGTAAAGAGCACATGTACAAGACAAAAAATCATAAATATTCATTTCAGCTATCGAGAAAGTCAGTGGCTAATGATTTTGAGTGGGAACATCATGGATTTCTTTAGCCGGGTTTAAGAACTAAACACAACAAAAAAGTAAGTCCCCCTAAGCAATATAGCATAACTATTTATCGAAGAAGTTTTGGGCAAAATGATTTGGCAGGATTTTTCCTTTACTTATTGACTAACTTCTGTGTGAAAATCACGTTCATCCAATTAGTCATGAGTGGGCAAATTTTAAAGGCAAAAATGTCACTTTTCAAAAGTCACAAGGGTAATTGTGCATGCCGTTTTAACAATACATTTTGGCATTTCTTGTGTGATTTTTACAGTGTTTCACTCAACCTTATGTTTACATAACAGGTTATGTTGCACTTCATCAAAATATCCAGTTTTATTTTTTCACCAAAATAAAGGGTTTTTAAAAGTTTCAAACTCAAGAGGGATGAGTATTTGTTTGAAGGGGTGCTCACTCAACCAGAACAATGGGTTAAGTGTTGGGATAGGTGTTAGTGCATCGAGAGATGGATGATTAACATTGTAAGGACATAAATTATGCACCAGATTGGAATTCATCAAAAAATCATATGACAGAATCCCAAAATTACCCTTGTGACTTTTGAAAAGTTGACATTTTTGCCTTTGAAATTTGTATTTGCATGACTAATTGGATCAGTGTGATTTTCACACATAAGTTAGTCAATAAGTTGAGGAACAATCCTGGCAAATTATTTTGCCCAAAAAGTTATGCTATTTTGCTTAAGGGGGGACTTACTTATTTTGTTGTGTTTAGTACGGGGCTAAGAAATGCCAGTGTAAAAAGCTTCAAAGAATAGTCCCAGGCTAAGGATTGTACAGGGCTAAGGATAGTCCAGAGCTTATAAAACCCAATGTAAAAAGGGTATCAGTCTGTTGGTCTGTTACAAAAATGTTCAAGTTTCTGTTGAACTTGCTCTCATTTCTTTATTTTTGCATCAGTTGTGTTCATAAGAAAGTGTAATTTGATTGCTATTGCCCAACATTTGAATGTTGAATTGACACAGGGTATGAAGAAGGCAGAGATACTTGATAGTGTAGCTAGTCACATGACATTTCGACAAAAACCCAACCAGTTGAACAAGCCCAAGCTATGGGTGGTTCAGATCAAACACAACTTGAGCTTGCTAAAATGGAATTTGATAGAGAGAAGATGAGATTAGAATTTGAAAGAGATAGAGAACAAAGACAGCGAGAAGATGAAGCTGAAGAAAAACAAAGACAGCGAGAAGCTGAAAGAGAACAAAGACAGCGCGAAGCTGAAAGAGAACAAAGACAGCGCAAAGCTGAAAGAGAACAAAGACAAGCAGAAATGGAAATGAAAAGACTAGAAATGGAAATGAAATTGCGTGAGTTTGAATTGTCTCAGACAAAGATGCGCAAAGTAAAGGCGGCAACACTAGCAGTGGTTCACCTCCGGCATCCAAAAATCAGTCTGACAATTCAGGTACGGCAAAACCACCTCCAACTTGCTTTCATTGTGACAAGACGGGGCACTTAAAAGCCCAGTGCTGGAAATTGAAAAATAAGGAAAAAGAAAAAAAAATGGGTTTGTCATGACAAAAAGTGTCCCCCCAGAAGAAAGTGTCCCAGGTAGAGATAGACAGGTCATTGAAAATCGTCCGTTCAATTTTGACGATAAACTTATGCAGGTTGATCAAAAATATCGTAGCTTTTTGTCTGAGGGTATAGTGGCCCCTAGTTCATCTGGTGAGGCAGGTAAGCCAGTGGTTATCCTTAGGGATACGGGGTTCAATCAGACGTTGTTGGTGGAAGGTAGTGTGACTTTACTACCAGAGAGTGCATTGAATGCCAAGGCATTGATACAGCCTATTTTTGGCAATTGTATCACCGTCCCCTTGTATAAGGTGGATAGTTTCTGGTCCTGTTACTGTTGGAGTCATCCCAGAGTTGCCCATGCGGGGTGTAGATTGTTTGCTGGGTAATGACTTGGCTGGCGACAAGGTAGTTGCATCGCCAGGTGTTTCAGAGCAACCGGTTGAGGTTACTGAAACTGAACAGTTACAGGTGAAGTTCCCAGGGATTTTTCCGGATTGTGTTGTGGTTTTGGAAAAACCAGTTGAGGTTCCGGAAACTGAGAACTTACAGGAAGAAGTACCGGGAATTTTCCCAGCCTGTGTTGTTACTAGGTCTCAGGCTCGTAGGGATGCGCACGATGATGCGGATTGTGTTGACGTGGAGGAGAATACTGGGGTTTGGTTGGCTGAAACTTTTTTTAAGGATTTGAATGAAAGGGGTGCTGTTTTAGGCTCCAAGGCTAGCAGTGGTGAGCTATTTAGTAAGTCTTCCTTGGTTCAGGCACAACAGGCAGACATGGAATTGAAGGGCTTGTCTCAGACTGCGTGTTCTGAGGCTGAGGCTGTTAATGTCCCTGAGTGCTATTATGTCAAAGATGACATTTTGATGAGGAAGTGGAGACCTCCCCTTAGGCCAGCTGATGAGGATTGGACTGTTGTCCATCAAATTGTTGTCCCTCCCTGTTATCGCAATGAGATTTTGAGAATTGTCCACGAGTTACCTGTTGGCGGCCATTAAGGTGTCAGAAAGACAAAAGATCGAATCATGAGGCATTTCTATTGGCCGAATTTGAGTGGAGATGTGGCTGAGTTTTGTAAAATTTGTCACACATGTCAGGTGGTTGGTAAACCACAGCCGTTGATCAAGCCGGCACCATTGATTCCGATACCCGCATTTGATGAACCGTTCACTCGGGTTCTAGTTGACTGTGTTGGCCCTTTGCATAGAACTAGGTCAGGTCATAAGTTCCTCTTGACAATCATGGATATGTCTACCCGTTTCCCAGAGGCAATTCCACTCAGGAATATTACAGCCAAGACTTTAGTAGAGGCCCTTGTACAGTTTTTCACTAGGTATGGTCTGCCCAAGGAAATTCAATCTGACCAGGGATCCAATTTCATGTCGAAGATATTTCAAGAGGTGATGTATCAGTTGGGTATCAAACAGTTGAAGTCGTCAGCTTACCATCCCCAATCTCAAGGTGCATTAGAACGCTACCATCAGACCCTGAAGACCATGATTAGGGCATATTGTGAGGAGCACCCTGAGGACTGGGATAAGGGCATCCCATGTTTGTTGTTTGCTACTAGAGACTCCCCGAATGAGTCAACGGGATTTAGTCCGTTTGAGTTGGTGTACGGTCACGAGGTTAGAGGCCCTCTTAAGCTCATAAAAGAGAGGTTCATGTCCCAGGATGATGATGTAAACCGCCTTGACTACATGTACGTGTCAAAGTTCCGTGAAAGGTTGTTCAAGGCATGTGAGGTAGCTAGAGGACATCTGAAAATGTCCCAAGAGAGCATGAAAAAGAAAGCAGACAAAAATGCTAAAGTGCATACTCTCAAGCCTGGTGACAAAGTACCTGTGTTGCTACCATTGCAGGGTGAGCCATTAAAGGCCCAGTTCAGTGGACCGTACTGTGTCAAGAAGAAACTGAATGATGTCAATTATGTGATCGGTACTCCAGACAGGAGAAAAGATCAAAGGGTGTGTCATGTGAACATGCTCAAAGAATACTTTGAGCGAGAGGCTAGCCAGCCAGTTGGGGTGATACACGTGGTAAATGATGAGGAGGTAGATGTGGTGGAATCAGATGTGGACATGTCTGAATCGGATGTAAACATGAGTGAGCCACCTAGTGTCAGGTTATCTAACACAGAGGTGTTAGGGAAAACACATGAAGTGTTGAGTTAAGTCCCTGAAGATCAGAGGAAAGATGTTACTGGTTTGTTGCACGAATTTGGGGATGTTTGCAAAGACAAAGTAGGTTGCATCCCACTGACTGTGCATGATGTTGATGTTGGAGATGCTAGGCTAATCAAACAACACCCATATCAGTTGGCAAAGGCTAAGGAGGCATTCAGTGTGATCCGTGCCCTTCAGCCGTTTGAAGTGTATCTGACAAACAGAAAAGGGGAGATCATTATTGTACATAGATCACAACCCCCTTGTCTTCCTGGATCAGTTCAAAACTAAGAAGAGTAGAATATTCAGGTGGAGCCTGCTGATCCAGCCCTGATGCATTGTCCAGAGTGTGAAAAAAAACCCACACAACAAAGAAGTTATAAGTTTTGTTACAAGGTATGTGATTACGTGTAAATATGTTATTGAATCAGTATGGTGACAAATGAAAATTGCCATATATCCAACAGACTTTGGCAAAAAGATTTTGAAGTTAATTTTTATGTAGAAACATTCAGTGCAAGCAGGGATGTGTTAGGAAGGAGGGACAACTCAACCATAATATATTCAAACATCTGTATGGATACTAAAGCGTGCTAATGAATGTCAAAAGCATTCCACAATCACTGCAATGCTTTGAAGTCCCATGCGCGGCACCGTCATTTTGCTATCGTCAACTTGGAAAGCAGTATCTTTAATTGCCTGTTTTGTTTCTCGAAGCTGTGTTTCTTATCACATTTTTTTGCAATTTTCAAGAAAGTTAAGGGGCAACACCTCTAAAGATCCTGTATTCGTTTTTCTTCTAAATAATTGTTGAATGATGCACAAACGGAGATATAAGATAATATTCTTACTTACATAATTAACAAATTTCTTCACTTTCCGGAGATTTCCGGAAATGTCGGATTCAATCATTATCAAAATCATATATTAAGCTGCTTACTTTCATTAACAGAGTTTGCGTGAATTTGCGTGCAAATGAGATATTTTACTTTAAAAAACTGTTAATTTTTGTTCGCTGATATCTCTTTTCCTCACAAAAGTATTGATGCAATCCAACAGAAGTGGACAAGCGAAATAAGACTCTACATTTCTTTTGTTCTCTCTGAGAAACCGTTGCTAGGCAATCGTGTTCGTTATTGTTAAAACACGTGAAAAGCACATGCTGAGACCACGCAATTTTTCGGCGGTGCCACGCATGGGCTCAAAGAAAGAATGTTGTTTCATATCCTTTCCTAACACATCCCTGGTGCAAGTAAGTGCCTTGCCGGTTGATTACTGTATAAGCTGTTATTTTCGCGAGGGTTTTATTTTCGCGAATTTCGCGAATGAACGAGCAAACGCGAGTTTAACAACGCGCGAAAATATTCTCATATCAACTTGCAACATTACGAGATTATACTAAGTACTAACACGCATGGCGAACAAATGCAGCAGCATGCAGCGCATGCCTCACACACATGTACTACTGTACTAGTAGTACGTACTGACTACTAAGCATGAGCACGACCCGGCCGCCCAGGCCAGCCAGGCCTTGCTTAGAATTGGCCCCATTCCAATTCCCACGATGTGTAGATTCCACTTTCAGCTAGGGAAAATTAGTATGTCTAGTCTAGGATACTTCCCCTTCACGCCGTTTACAGTACTCACGCTTTTCCCCAATCCCGTTGCAGCATGGTCGTATGATGTCAGGGAATTTCCCTGGATGAGTGTACGTGAACGCGAATTTAACAACACGCGAATATGTGGCAGAAGCCGCCATTCGCGAAAATATATGTACGCGAAAATAACAGCTTATACAGTATGGTATCGAAAGAGTTTGTTTGTTAATGAAGAAACTATTGTATGGATAATACATGTCATCAAAATGGTTGAATAAGAAATTTAAAGTAACAAAATACTCGAGACAAGTTGTCAGGGTTAAATTATGAGTTGTCATAAATAAGACATGGAAATATGATATTGTAAGTGTTCAATCATAAAGGTATGATTGTTCATAATGAAGAGAAGGTGAACATCTTTATTTAGGTAACTTAAAATGTTTGAAAATGTAAAAGAAAAATTTGCTACGGCAAAATTTTCTTTTTTCCATGGGGGAAAGTGTTACAAATTTGTGTAAGTTATACATGTAGCCATATATGTAGCCATTAAATGAGCTACACTATGTGTTTGTGAAATTCCTCACTGGTGAAATAAACATTGTGCATGTGTACTGCAGGGAAGATTCTGGAATGTGAGAAGACTCTGGCAGATGTTATTTACATGAAAGAATGTTACACTTACATGTAGCTGAGACTCATTAGCATAATAAAGGAGGCACTGGCTGGAGGGTGCCTGTGGAGTTGAATGACCTTTTTAGGACCAGTGACTCATCAGTGTAATCTGGGTCAGGTCAATGTTGATTGTCATGTTTACAAGCATAGATTGCTAAATTTGCTGCAGCAAAATTTTCTTTTTCCCATGGGGGAAAGTGTTACAAATTTGTGTGAGTTATACATGTAGCCATATATGTAGCCATTAAATGAGCGACACTATGTGTTTGTGAAATTCCTCACTGGTGAAATAAACATTGTGCATGTGTACTGCAGGGAAGATTCTGGAATGTGAGAAGACTCTGGCAGATGTTATTTACATGAAAGAATGTTACACTTAGCTGAGACTCATTAGCATAATAAAGGAGGCACTGGCTGGAGGGTGCCTGTGGAGTTGAATGATCTTTTTAGGACCAGTGATGACGCATCAGTGTAATCTGGGTCAGGTCAATGTTGATTGTCATGTTTACAAGCAAAGATACAATGTAGAACTTATTAAATGCATTGAGAAATTTCTAGAAGCACAGATAATAGAACCTTCTAGAATGTACAGATTGTAGTATATATATGAGTGACTTGGATATAGGAGCTCAGAGTTGTATATCATCCTGCTCTCATGTCTCATTTTGGTTGGTTGATTTCATATTGATTTGGGAGGTGACTACTGTTTCTTTAGAAAGATTGAATTGCAGTCTATCACAATGTTTAATTAATGTAGGATTTTGAGGGGGTTACAGTGCTGAAATGAGGGCGGAGGTGTGCACATTATACAGATGTTCACTGCTTCTCAAGAGACCAAATTGTTGCATAATATGCAGACGGAGGATCATGCGCTGCATTGGGGGAAGAAAAATGCATCCAGAGACAAAGTCGAGGTCTTTTGCCTAGGGCTTTCTTTTTCAGTGGTGTGGTGCAATAGTATCATTATCATGACTGTCTTTTGTTTTGCTTTTCAGATAGACAAGCGGCTGTGAATGGCATGGAGGGACAAGCTACCAGAGTGAAGCAGTTTCGGAAGAGGCTTTCCTTGAAGAACTTCAAAAGATGTGAGTCCTTTTTAATTGAACTAACATACATACATGCACATAAGCCAATCTATATTCCATTCAATATTCAACTGCTTGAGTACCTGTAGTATATGATTAACACAGTCACACCTGTATTACAAGAAAAACAGCTTACATACATGAACTAATATTCCGGAAAGTCCCACTTATGTAACGTGTGATTGTAATGTATTAATGCAGAATTTTTTTTTTTAATAGCAATGCGTTCAATTTGGGCATCATTAAATCAGGTATTTCTGTCTATGTCTCCTGCGACCTCATCGTATTCTCTCAGGGCGATGTGATACTCTGGTGTCAGTGATAATCTGGTTTGAGTTTTTCATCACCTCAGGTCTTGTTCTGTATCTGCTGTTGAACTGATTTTTTTCATATGGTCTTCTCATCAGCCTTTGCCCTTGTTACAGTTGCTACCTGTGTGGTAACTTTGTGCCCTCTTGTTTTGATTAATGCAAAAATCTATATTGCATCTCTTTTCCATGCACCTCCACCTTAACTGGCAATGTATTTTGTCACCCGTCTCTGTTCTTCCTTCAGTCTTTAATTTTTCCTCTTGTCCTTCGTGTTTTCTTTTTCTTCCTTCATATCATTTGCTTCTTGTCTCGCCTGAACAAAGTTCGGCAGAGACCTACAGTGTAGTAATCACTTTTCCTGAGTCTGTCAGTCTGTTGGTCTGTTGATCTGTTACAAAAATGTTAAAGTTTTTGTTTAACTTGCTCTCATTTCTTTATTTCTGCACCAATTGTAATTACATTAGGTACAAATAATCCTTGGGTACTACCACGTGTGTCTTCATGAGGATGATTGGGTCAAAGGTCATCAAGGGGTCAAAAGGTTAAATGATATGAAGACATGTGCATCATTTTTTCTCAAAGGGGTCAAAAGGTCAAATGATATGAAGCCATGTGCATCATTTTTTCTCAAAGTTTTTGTTTGACTTACACTCATATCTTTATTTCTGCATCAATTGTGATCACACTTGGTACAAATGATCCCTGGGTAATACCACATTTGTCTTTATGAGGGTGATGGGGTTAAATGTCATCTATGGGTCAAAAGGTCAAATGATATAGGGCCTGTGTGCATCATTTTTCTCAAAGCTTTCGTTTGACTTGCTCTCATTTCTTTATTTCTGCATCAATTGTGATCACACTTCGTAAAAATGATCTTTGGGTAATACCACATGTGTCTTCATGAGGATGATGGGGTCAAAGGTCATCTTTGGACCATTTTAAATATGTGGAAAAAAAAAGACTGAGGACTCCTTATCGACTGCGAAATCAGGCGAGACTCATGGTTCGTGAACTACCTTGTTATAAGTACTTTCCTTTTTCTCTTCTCCCAGTCTGTTTCATTTTTCTTCTCTGTTGTTTCTTCATTATTCTTTTATCTCTTGAAGTCCTTCACACATTTGTTTCTCTCTTGCTTCCTTTCTTTTTCCCGTTTCTTTATTCTGTTCTTCTCTTTAGCCTTGTTCATATACCATCATCATGATAATACTGCTTTATTATCGATGCATGGTGGTAAGACAATACTGTACTGACCGGCACATTAGCCTCGTCAGCAGATAAGACGCACCCCGACTTTGAGCGCGCAATTTGAAAAAAAAAACGAGACATACTTGTGGACAAGTATAAGGTGGTCTGCATTGGCAAATCCATGCGCAGACATGGGCTGGAAAATGCACGGTGAACTATAGACCTTCAATCCTGACACCATCTATTCATAAGCAATGAGAGACATCGATCAAGAAAGCTCATAGGGCACCTATTATACTAACATTTCAGAGACTTTCCTAAATGGTTACATGTATATGCTAACATGTAAGAGAATGGGGCGAGGAACAAGAATTGGAAAGAAAATCTCAAAGAGAATGACAAAGTTAGGGATAGCACAGAAGAAGATGGCAAAATAAACGTTGCAAAAGGAATGCAAAAATTTACCCTACCCACTCCAGGAATCGAACCGGCGGCCTCGAGATCTTAAAACAGCACCTTTCCCATTGAGCCACTTATCTTCCCATTCACTTAACATGTAATGCCCAGCAGGAGTTGGAGTGATTAAGAAATCGATATTCAAGCTGAAATTTCACCATGATCGCGACATCTGATTAAAATATAGAGATGACGTCCCTGAAAGCTAGTAGACTCAGCTACAACATACTAAAATTTCAGAGTAACAGAATTGAACATTGTTACGATCAATTCACGCCAGAAAGGATTGCACAAAATGATACCAATATTTAGTTTATGTGTTCTTTATTATATAGGGTATTTCCCCTTTAAAATCAAGACAAACTTTCACAACTTTGTACAATGTCAATCAATCAATCAATCAATGACTCTACATAAACATTAGAAACATATTTAGGCTTACAATACTGCAGGATACTGTAGTCGAATGAATCCACGGCTCTCGTTGATGGTCCAGTTGATAATCCAATGCAGTATTCCCAAATTATGATCGCAATGTTGATCCCAATGTTGTACGCTGAAGAACAGGTATTCCAGATAGTCAAGTCCAAATAGATGATCCAAGATGGTCAAATATCAATCCACAGAGAGTGTGACTTCCACAGACAGGATCTCATAAGCACTATTTAACAGGCAGGTAGTTATCCATGGAGAGAAAATCCTCGTATAGATCCACAGGTGTAAGATAATATGTAAAACTCTCTGATACAGGTCGTCACAGGTGCATTACTGGAGCTAGATGATATAAACTCTGAGTTCCTATCTCAATCACCCTAGATTCTAGACCTACATTCTAGAAGGTTCTATTATCTGTGTATCTAGAAATTTCTCAATACATCTAGTAAGCACTACATTTCAACTATGCTTGTAAACATAACAATCAATATTGACCTGACCTAGATTACACTGATGAGTCATGACTAGCCCATCTGAGCTCCTTTATTATGCTAATGAGTCTCAGCTAGCTGTAACATTTTTTGTATGTAAATAGCACATACACCTGTAGCTGAGCCTTCTCACATTCCAGAATCTTCTATGCAGTACATTGCGCAATGTTTATTTCACCAGTGAGGAATTTCACAAGCACACAGAGTGCAGCTAATTCAAGAGCTACATGTATGGCCATATAAATGTGTAACTTATACACATTTGTAACACTTTCCCCCATGGAAAAAAGAAAATTTTGCTGTAGCAAATTTTTCTTTTACATTTTCAAACATTTAAAGTTACCTAAATAAACATGTTCACCTTCTCTGCCTTATGAACAATCATACTTTTATGTTTGAACACTTACAATATCATATTTCCATGTCTTATTTATGACAACCCATACTTAAACCCTGACAGCTTGTCTTGGATATTTTTGTTACTTTGAATTTCTTATTCACTCATTTTGATGACATGTATTATCCATACAATAGTTTCTTCATTAACAAACAAACTTTTTCGATACCATAATCAACCAGCAAGGCACTTATTTGCACTGAATGTTTCCACATAGAAATAAACTTCAAAATGTTCTTTCCAAAGTCTTTTGGATATATGGCAATTTTCATTTGTCACCATACTGATTCAATAACATATTTTCACATAATCACATACCTTGTGACAAAACTTATTACTGCTTTGTTGTGTGTTTTTTTTCACACTCTGGACAATGCATCACCTATGACATTGTTTTTGCCTGATATGTGTACAATTTTGAGTGCATAGGGCTGGATCAGCAGACTCCACCTGAATATTCTACTGTTCTTGGTTTTGAACCGATCCCGGAAGACAAGTGGATTGTGGTCTGTGTACAGTATTATCTCCCCTTTACTGTTTGTCAAATACACTTCAAACTGCTGAAGAACAAGGATCATACTGAGTGCCTCTTTCTCAATTGATGAGTACTTTTTATGGTACTTGTTCAGTTTCTTAGAGAAGTAGCTCACAGGCTTTTCTATGCCATCATCATCATCTTGGAGCAAAACTGCCCCTACCCCAACATCGCTGGCATCAATAGCCAATTTGAAGGGCTTGGAGAAATTGGGTGCAGCCAACACCGACTCATTTGCCATGATAGATTTCAACTTCACGAAAGCATTTTGGCACTCGTCTGACCAGATGTACTTGACTTTGCCTTTCAGCAAGTTTGTGAGTGGGCTCACTACAGTACTGAAATTCGGCACGAATTTTCTGTAGAACCCAGCCATACCCAGAAATCTGAGCAACACTCTTTCTTGGTTTGGGGGATGGGGAAGCTGAGTATAGCTTCAACTTTGGCTTCTCTTGGCAGTACTTGCCCTTGACCGACTATGTGACCAAGATAGGTGACCTTTGCCTTTGCAAATTCACTCTTTGCAAGATTGATCACAAGATTGGCTTTGTGGAGCCTCTCAAACAGTAGTCTGAGGTGTTGGATGTGATCACTCCATGTGTCTGAGAACACAAGAATGTCATCAATGTACACCACACAGTGGTCAAGTCCGGCAATCACCTGATTGGTCAACCTTTGAAAGGTTGCTGCCGAAATTTTCATCCCAAAAGGCATGACCTTACACTGAAACAGACCATCTGGGATCGCAAAGGCAGATATTTCTTTTGCACGGTCGGTCATTGGCACTTGCTAGTAGCCCTTAAGCAAGTCTATCTTACTGACGAAGGCAGAGTTACCAACCCTATCAATACAGTCCTCCAATCTGGGAATTCGGAATTAATCTGTCTTACTGCATTTACCTTCCGGTAATCAATACAGAATCTCTGTGAACCATCTGGTTTTGGTACCATGACGATAGGGGAACTCCAACTACTCTGACTTGGCTCTATTATTTCATTTTCTAACATGAATTGAACCTCCTCCCTAACCTTCGCCAATTTATCGGGGTTTAACTGATATGGGTGCTGTTTCATTGGTCTAGCATCTCCAACATCAACATCATGCACAGTCAGTGGGGTGCAACCTACTTTGTCTTTGCAAACGTCCCCAAATTCATGCAACAAATCAGTTACATCTTTTCTCTGATCTTCAGGGAGGTAACTCAACACTTCCTGTGTTTTCCCTAACACCTCCGTGTTAGATAACCTGACACTAGGTGGCTCACTCATGTTTACATCTGATTCAGACATGTCCACATCTGATTCCACCACATCTACCTCCTCATCATTTACCATGTGTATCACCCCAACTGGCTGGCTAGCCTCTCGCTCAAAGTATTCTTTGAGCATGTTCACATGACACACCCTTTGATCTTTTCTCCTGTCTGGAGTACCGATCACATAATTGACATCATTCAGTTTCATAATTTGTTCGGCTCGATTTCGACCTTTTATAATGCCACAATGGGTATCTTGAGCCAGAGGATATTTTTGGAGGGGGTACTTAGCATTGCTGAGAAATATATAGAAGAATTATGTTAGAATATATGGCATATAATTACATTGGACGGTGATTTTGTAATGTACATAATATGGACCAACAGAAGTCAATATTTCAAAAACCCCGTTCATATACACCGCCTATCCGCGAAAAAGGCGCAACATTTGCGGCAATTTTGCCGATGCATTACCGATAGCTGCGTATATGAACGGGAATCGCTCAAATAATGCGGTATTTGCTTCCTCCTTTTTTGCGCTTATTTTGCGGCTTTTTCGCGGATCGAGACCTAGTAATAATACCGCAATATTGCGGTAAGCGAATCTTATAAACTGCGTCCGCAAAATAGGCGTAAATGTTGCGCCTTTAGCACCGCGCTCTGGCCTGTTGGTCGCTAATCCTACCGCTCGTATGGCTGAGCGGAGCATGTCACCATTGGTTTGGAGAGAGTCCAGCTGTCCAAAACACCGCAACATTACGGCTTTTGGGGGTGTATATGAACGGTGCTTTTGCGGCTCGCTGGAAACTTGCTCGCTGGAAACTTGCTTACCGATGTGCATCGGTAATAATAGCGGTATATGGTATATGAACGGGACTATAGTAAACCTTTACATAAGGTGTAAACACGATCAATTCAACAACATTGCACTTGTTTGTTTTGCTGAAGCATAAGCCTAGCAAGTTGCTATAGTGCATTCAGCTACATAAACTTTTATTAAGGCTTTTATAAGGATTATATTGACAGAAGGTTGTTAGTCTTCAATTATTCAACATCTTTACAGACATGTAACAATAATAATAACAAGAACAGTATGTGCTCTTTACTATACATGGGCAAACATCAGATTCTCATGTTTTATCTTACCTTTAAAGAGTTGCACTTGAAGAGTTGATATCTATGAGAGCGAGCATTGATGTTAATAATGGAATGAGGGGTAGGGGTAGGGCGAGTAGGGGGCTTACATGTAGAGCAATCACGCCCACACATACTGCTCTCTTCCTCCATGCCATGTAAGAAGGAAGGGATAGTAATTGAGAAAGAAAGAGCAAATATCAGAGGTGATCAGGGATGCTACCCAAATCCTGCAGCTCTGTACATGTATGTCTGCCCTTGATATGTCATTTCGTGGGAAAAGTGTGACGACTGAAGAACTCGGCCACTGAGCATGTCACAGGGTAAAGATGGAGACCAATTTGGGTGCTGGGAGGAGGCCTCTCATGTTTTATCTCTCATACTCTCCTTTTATTATTGACTGTATTGACTAAGAGAACATGAAATAGAAAGTGGAGGGATAGGAGAAAAGAGAGAGATAGAGAGAGAGATGGAGATATGATTATGCACATGTATGTTCATATCAAAGCAGTTGAAAGAGAATTACAGAGGGTATTTAAAGAGAGAGAGAGAGAAAGAGAAAGTGGGGGAGTAGTATTGAATTAAAAAGCACTAAGTGTCAGCATGCTTAAACATACTGTACTTCGATGTGCATTGTACTAATAGTATACATGGTGAAGCTATGCCTACAAATCCCAATGAATCTATTTGAGTTACACCACATGTACATGTACATATTCATGCTATCATCAGTAGCATGGTTCCCATGCTGATGGACGTTTCTATGAAACAGGCCTGGCTGCAATAGACTCGAATCACTCTGGTCTTTGCTTGCCCTATGCATACACTGGACAGACTAGAGCAGAAGAGGAGAAATCTTCTCAATACTATGTGTATCTGGATTTTAAGCATCTGATCATCAGCAGCAGCCTCCATTCGTCTTTTTCCCAGATTATGAGTCCCCCTCCCATCTTAACTCTTTCCTTGCATTTATGGTACCTGCAAAAAAATGAAGAAAAAGAAGAGGAAAGGCCAACCTAATATACCCTTAATTATGTGTATAAAATGTAAGCGTATTTTGTACACATGACATTCTACGCACAATGCCTTTTTAATGTTTCACCTTCAGCAGCAAAAAATTGTCCTGCAAATATGTAATTTCTTTATCTCGCCTGCCCGTCATATATATACTGCACTTGTGTGTATCTCAGGCTCAGCGGATATGAATCCCCCCAACTTTATTGATCACGAATCCTATGTAAGATGGGCGGCCAGGCCCTGATCTAATATGCGCCAATGCGAGATGTGCCAGGGTCTGGCAGATTGGTCATTAACTCAAAAGCAGCGGCATAGGTAAGCGAAGACACGGCTAAGAAATTGGTCCAAAGCCTCTCAGAGTGTCAAGCGAGGCTGACCTTTTCTCTGCCATCCACACTACCTGGGCAGCCGGACGGGAGCATCCACAATTTGGGTTGAAAAAAAATCTGTGATCTTCAGTGTGAAAGGCCCCTTTGAAGACAGCGCTTGATTTGTTTGTGGTTTACACATTAACACCTGCTTTAAAGGGATAGTTCACCCCGAAATTGTTTTTGGTTTCAATAAAAGGAGACATATGAAAGAAACATATTAAAGAAGGTTTGACGAAAATCTGTCGGAGAGAAAAAAAAAGTTATTTGAATCTAAATTTTGGATTTTGTGACGTCACATGCGAGGTGCTCTCCCATATATTGTGTACAATTTTTTTGGAAAATTTCCATTTTGTCAAAAGGATATTTATCATTTCACCTGTGTGTTTAATATATCATTGGACACATATATGTTTTTACACACATATCACTATTGGCATTGGACACATATGTTTTTACACACATATCACTATTAAAAGAATGTATTCCTCCATCACAAAACAGAAAAAGACAATTTATGGAAGAAGTAGTACACAACATATGGGAGAGCACCTCGCATGTGACGTCACAAAATCAAAACTTAAAATTCTAATAACTTTCTTTTTCTCTTCCAGATTTTCATCAAACCTTCTTTAATACGTACTTAACCTATACTTAAAGGGCCCATGTAATCAAAATGCATGTTGACTTCTGTTGATACAACTTAATATGTATATAACAAAATCACTAACTGTTCAATGGAATTATGTGTCCTATATTTTAAAATAATTCTTTCTATATTTTTCTCAGCACTGATAAGCCCCGTCTACAAAAATATCCTCCAACTCAAGATTCTTGTTGTGACGTCATCAACGGTAAAAATTAGCAGGATAATAGACAGAATTATGCACAAATTACACATTGCAGTGACTACCCCCACCTGCCCACAAGAGCATCACATATCTTCACACAATACAACCTAACAACCTTTCATGTGGGAATGGTCGTTTCCTTGTGTCAAAAATGTGCTAGCTATGCCAAGGGGGGAAAATACATTGTATGAACATGTGATGACATTATGAGCACTTGCAGGTATTCATTGCAATGTTTAGTTTGTGCATAAGTTATGTCTATTTTCTGGCTAATTTATACCTGTGATGATGTCACAAGAGTCTTGAGTTGGAGCAGGGAGGTGTTACGAAGGAGTAGAAACCCAAGCATAATATATTCAAACATCTGTATGTGTTCTAAAGCGTGCTCATGAATGTCAAAAGCATTCCATAATCATGACAATGCTTTGATGTTCCATGTGCCGAGCCGACATTTAGCTGATGTCAACTTGAACAGAAATTTCTTTAATTTCCCATTTATCTGTAAACGTTTTGTTTTTGACAAATTCGTTTGCAAACTATAAGGAAGTTAACGTCAGATAATGATAGATCCTAATACTCTGCTTTTGTTTCGATAAGTATTGAGGAATCATTAAAAATCGGACATATAAGCTATTTGTATTACTTACAAAATCGACAAATTTCTTCACTTTCCGACAATTTGTGCATTTGGGGGATTCAACCACTCTCAAAATGATATATTAAGCTGTGTATTATCATTAACGGCGTTTGTGTGTGTTTGCGTGAAACATAGATATTTCACTTGAAAAACTTGTTTATTTGTGTTTGCTGATACCTGTTATGCTCATGGAAGTATTAATGCCATTGACAGAACGGGACAAGCGAAATGAGACTGTACATTTCTTTTGTTCTCTCTGAGAAGCCGTTGCCACACAATCATGTTCATAATTGCTCAAACACCTGAACAGCACCTGTTGAGAACACATAACTTTTCAGCGGCTTGGCACATGGGTTCAAAGGAAGAAAGTTGCTTCATATCCTTCCATAACACATCCCTGGTTGGAGGATATTTTGGAGGCAGGGCTTATCAGTGCTGAGAAAAAATATAGAAAAATTATTTTAAAATATAGGACACATATTTCCATTGAGCCGTTACTATACATATTAAGTTGCATCAACATAAGTCAACATATATTTTGATTGCAGGGACCCTTTAAAGACCGCCTGCTTAAAAAGACTTTGTTTTTTGTTTCCCATGAGTGAACTTTATGTACAGGCTTCAAAATACACAAAATACAATAACAATAACCACTACAGGTACGATCAAGAAAATGCTGTTGATGCTGGTTGCACCAAACTTTAAAGAAAGAGTTCAATTTTCTGATAATAATGATAATAAATGTTTTTTATCGTGCATTTAAGAACCAAAAGAATTCACAATGCGCTTTACATGGAAAAGACTTGAATTTACATTTTACATTAACTCCCATGTCTACATATCATATGTACATCATAAAACACAATTTAATGGAAAAAACATCAAATTGCATTTTAAATTACAAAAGTAAGTAACTAATTAACAAAAAAAAAAGAGATGAAAAGATGCAACTACAAGCTCAACAAAATTCATACAGTCCATAAGTATCCACATCTAGTGATATAACTTTAACTTCAACAGGGCACGGTGTAGAGAAAATGTCAAAGATTCCTGAATGAAAAGTTGTACTTATCGCAATCATGTAAAACAAATATTGTCAATATACAAATCTTACATTTACAATAATTAATGATACACATCTGAAGTCCAAACTTGCTTTGATCTGTGTTGCATTTAAGTCCTGCATCCTTTCATTTTTGCTCTGTAAAGTATACTTTGAAGGTTTAAATGATGTTGCCAATTTGAACATCAAATACTGATCAGTTTAGATTTTTACAGTCTGAAACATGAGGGGGAAATATTTATGATACTCATAGTGGATTAAATTTTTATTCACGCACCTTGTAGATATAGTGTATTTACTTCACATTTTGTTGTATTTGTGAGGGCTTCTTTGCAAGTGTGATGTCATGAAGCAAACATCCTGTGCATTATATCCGAGGAAATGAATACATTTTAAAAGGGGCTGTTGGCAAGGGGCTCTTTTGGCATTGGTGAAAAACAATCTGAAATACCACACAGGCATGAACAATTTGCCAAATTCACATAATGTGCACTACATACTGGTATAAATCTCTGTACTGTACTTGAAATCTGTAGTATCATCCGAAATAGCCACCTTCCTGCGTACATATTAAAGAGTGGGTATTGTCGTAGCAAAGCACTCCTTCATACGCAATCCATTCTTCGTAGAGGTGAGGGGTAGTAATGGGAATGATTATGGGCCGCAATTATGACAAAACACTGCTACCATCATCATTGAGTTTGGATTTTGTTTCATTTAAATGATTTTTGGGATGATTCCTTCATAGTGTCCCACAATCAAAGTAGATTGCATGGTCATGATAGAATGGCACTCCATTAATTACAGATCATGTACCTTTGCTTCTCTTTACCTTTCAAAAACATTTCAAAAACATTCCTGGGAGCTTGCAAAGAACATTCTTTTTGGAATTCAGCTCGGAGGCAGAGCCACAGCATGTTTAAGAGTACTGTTTGTGCTTCTGTGTTTTTCATTGGAAATGGTAATAGCTTGTCATCCATTTCAATAGAATTTCTTCATTGCGAGACATGCAAAGTGCTGATCTATGGTATTTGTGTTTACAACAGGTCCACACATCAGTACATGCAACAACAGGTGCAAACATCAGTACATGCACATTAAAGAGTTACCTTGTGTGCTAGATAAATTGCTGCTCTATGAGATTCATCTGTAAAGCTGTGTAGAGTACCGAAGTGGTGTTGTCATAATGAGCATGTTGTCAAGAAAACAGGCTCTAAACAAAATGTGAGGCACTCCCAATATAAGCCATTTCGTAATTGCAATTGCGCATGAGCAGAATATTGCTTTTAGTAAATGACCTCAGGTCATTTTCCAAACTCACAGAGTAAAATGGGAATTCATTAGAAAGTCGACCACATTTCAATGTATTATCATGCAAATATGGCAGCAGCTATTCAGCTGAGAAGGTAGTGAAAGAACATTCCACCATGTGCATCTGCTTCTATTGTTGTTCTGGGAACACTGTAAAATGTCTTTACACCTTCATCCAACACAACTTTATGAAAAACAATCCCAGTGAGCAGTCTAGTAGTATTTATTCAGTGCATTGTCCGACTATGGTGTAATTATGAAATGGTCTATTAAACCCCGTTCATATACACCGCCTATCCGCGAAAAAGGCGCAACATTTGCGGCAATTTTGCCGATGCATTACCGATAGCTGCGTATATGAACGGGAATCGCTCAAATAATACGGTATTTGCTTCCTCCTTTTTTGCGCTTATTTTGCGGCTTTTTCGCGGATCGAGACCTAGTAATAATACCGCAATATTGCGGTAAGCGAATCTTATAAACTGCGTCCGCAAAATAGGCGTAAATGTTGCGCCTTTAGCATCGCGCTCTGGCATGTTGGTCGCTAATCCTACCGCTCGTATGGCTGAGCGGAGCATGTCACCATTGGTTTGGAGAGAGTCCAGCTGTCCAAAACACTGTAACATTACGGCTTTTTGGGGTGTATATGAACGGTGCTTTTGCGGCTCGCCGGAAACTTGCTTACCGATGTGCATCGGTAATAATAGCGATATATGGTATATGAACGGGGCTTTTGAGTACCCGCTGTGATCACCGCTGCTTGCTCTTCCCACATAGTTTAGAACCAGTTGTCTTGACAATAATGCTCAAATGACATCACACTTCGGTACTCTATGGGATTAGCATGTATTACATATAGAAGATTTTTGTTAGGGGCCTTACTGTAAGAACAGGTTCACCGTATAGGCGATAGACTCTATTTAATTCACAATAAATACCTTCTGCCAAAATTGAATTTTGAATCAATGTTTCTGAGGAATTTTGTATGGTGCTGCAAGCACTGCATTAAAGGCTAAATGTTTGCAATTAGGCTAAAATGATGATTTGTCTTTCTGTTCTCATGCCCTTAAAGATTGTCCGTCCCTTTTGCAAGCTTAAAATTTGAAATCGTCTATCACGATCGTAAATTGAAGAAAGTGTAAGAATATAGCATGTTGAAGCTTTCTGTATATGTAAAAAATTTTAGCCGTTAAATTTCAAACCGACTTTTTTCGTACTATGAAAAAAGTATAAGACTTTGTTACAGTATCTGTGTGGTTATTATGCGTGTGTGAAATCCTAATTTTATGAGTAACTACCAAACTTTGGAGATGATTCCTTCCATAAAACAATTTTTTTCATAATGCGTTTTATAATTTAATAAACAGATTAATCAATAAAGCAGATATTTCAACACAAACTGCTAAGAGCCTGAGGTAAAGACTATTAATCAGATGTTGTTTACGTGCATTATTTGAATTTTACACTACGTATCAGTTTCAAATTGTGAATATAGAGCTTGCTAATACCTCTCTATATGATTTGCCAATGTTTCGATGGTTTTGTGGTGATCTGAAAAAGGGACTAGCTGTCTTTAAATTAAGAACAACAAATCACTTCACTCAATGTTCATGCATCATCCAAAATACTAGTTTATCCAGATAAAAGTACTCAAAATAGTCAAGCGGCATAGCTGAATAATTATTCACTCTTGTCTAAAAGCACCAAATTTGGTACACATGTAGAATTAAATTATCTAAGCAAATTTGGATAATGAGCCCTCTTGAAATTTGCCCAGGGAGGCAATGGCGGCCATTATGAAAAATGGCCACCATTCAAAATTCGAAAAAAATATTTGTTGTTATTAACGCTAATTAAATTGTATTCAAGATGATACAAAATTAATTTAACTTTGGGATAAATTCTAAGAATTTTTTGGGCAAAAATGTGATTTTTAAACAAAATTTCCAAGATTTTAAATTTTCCTCAATTACGTATTGGTTCATATTGCAACAAATCTTCCACACTAATGGACTGAAACATTACGGAAATTTGCCCATTGAAATGTTTATAATGAATTATATTCCATTTCATGATATATAGTTATAGCATTCCAAAGTTGAAACTTTGGTGTTTGCTAAAGCAGCATTTTGCGCATGTCAGTCTTCCGCCATATGTTTAACACGCAACCATCATCATGACCACATGTGTGGAATCTCAACGTTCCTATATACTGGCCAAATGTACTTTGACTTGGAAAATGTGGTACCATTGTCATCGAAGACTGCATACAAACATTATTAATGAAAATTCTAATCCTACTCCCTTTCTCTGAAAAAAAAAGGTTCAGTTGATACTGCAATCATAGGGACAGGTTATAGTTGATAAGGCTTGAAAAAAAACAACAACTTTAACACTGAACAGAATTTAGCTTGAAGAAGAGACATATGGAATCTGATGTTGGCCTAATCTCACCACAACTATAAAATATGGCCAGTTCATGAACGATTCTGCACATTTTGGACACTGTCTTGAATGGAGCTGAATGAGTAGATAATCCATGTTAATCACACCAGCATTGTTACAGCTGTGTACAATATTGTAGGGGGCCTGTAATACTCATGGAATGATGGTTGCATTGGGAAGCTCATAATACCCCATAAAGCCCTTCACCCGTAGCTTAAATGGCAAGTTATTGTCTTTGCTTCCTCAGTGAAAATGAATTTTTCAAGTCATCTTCAGTCTAGATAATGCTCGTGAAGATCATAATGAAATTTTATCACGGATCTTCTCGAGTAGGTAGGGACCACTACTCCAATTTTGTCATCAACTGCTGATTCCCAATAGTATGATCAAGCAAAGCTAGATGAACATGCATAGACCTACTCTCACTTCAGCCCTTGCAAGTTGCATCCTCAAAAACTCAAACAATCAATCAAAATATCAATCCACAGAGTGTACGACTTCCACAGGCAGGATCTCATAAGCACTATTTAACAAGCAGGTAGTTATCCACGCAGAGAAAATCCAAAGAATAAATCCACAGGTGTGTATCGAGCCAAGGTCACAACAAACTCTTACTACAGGTTACTATTACCACAGGTGACTGGAGCGAGATGATATGTAAACTCTGAACTCATTTCCAAAACAACTCCTATATACTGTATACTACAATCTGTACATTCTAGAAGGTTCTATCATCTATGCTTCTAGAAAGTTCTCAGTAAATCTACAAAGTTCTATTCATGCTTGCAAACAATAAACAGAGTGACCTGACCCAGATTTCACTGGTGAGTCATCACTGGCCCAAAAGGTTACTGAACTCCACAGGCACACTCCAGCCAATGCCTCCTTTATTATGCTAATTACCCCCCCCCCCCCTGCTAGGTGTAACATTCTTTTATGTAAATAACACCTGGCCAATTCCAGAATCTTCTAGGCAGTACACATTGCGCAATGTTGATTTCAGCAATGAGGAATTTCACAAGCACATAGACTACATCTCAGTTAATGGCTACATGTATAACTTATACAAATTTATAACATGGGCATGGAAGTGTACGTATGTATGTACATGTATATTGCACACATTCTGTACACCGAGGCATGCACACTTTGCATTTTTGACATGTGTCAGGCTTGTATACATACCAATATACTTTCACTGCTTTTAGGATGACCCATATCGGTAGTAAACATTGATATGTTGATGGAAGCCAAAAGTAACTTGCGTTTTGCAAGAAAATTTGGATGCAATAGGTCATACTAGACACAAAAGGCATGCAGACCCAATAAGCACCGTTGCGTGTAAAACACATGGCGGGGACATATTGTGTAAAAAATGATGCTTTAGCTAATATTAAAGTATAAACTTAGGAGAGCTATAATTATGTAATAGGTTAAGTGATGAATCCAACTTTTTCAGAGATCATCAAACAGATGTCCTGGCAGTTTTTCAAAAAGTTTCTATGTATTAGTGAGACGAATTTTTGAAATAAAAAGAAATGTGTAATTTATGGAAATTCAAATTTGGTGGAAAATTTTTTAAAAATCACATTTATTGCCCAAATTTCTCATGAAAATCACTCCAAATCCTGCTAAATCAGATACTATATTGAAGTAAATTTAACACTCTTTAATATGACACCTTATATGATGTGTAAAAATATACTATTCAAATGTTATCAATAAAATTGTTCAATACTACTTTTCAATGGCGGCCATTTTTCAAAATTGCCGCCATGGCTCTCCTGGGCAAAATTCAAGAAGGCTCAATATCTAAATTTGCGTGTAATACATCATTCTATGTAAGTGCCGATTTTGGTGCTTTTAGACAAAAGTGAACAATTACGTCAAAATATTGAGCTATGCCGCTGGACTAAAACTACATGTACTTCCATCTACCTACCTTGCCCATGTACATCCCTCATTAAAAAAAACACACAGAAATAAGTGGTTATTATGCATGCATTTCTGAGGACTGCTGATTCTAAGTGGATATTTCCCCTGGAGTAAGATCTGAAATATTGACGAAGCAGTATGACAAAAAAGGTCGCACACCAAAGCTCTTGCCTTATATGAGAAAAGAGTAGGTTAGCCTGGCTTCCAGACTGTGATACATTTGTTAAATCCCAGCTACCACAAGTATACATGTGGGTTTAGTACTAACAAGACTATTCTTCCTTATCCCTGCAGTGTTGGGTGCTCCATTTAAAAACTAGAGCAAAGTTATTCAAACATAGTCTACCAGAGCCAGGTATGTTTATGGAAGTGTTAAGAACGTCAGGTTAGAAGTAGCGAACAGCCTGGATGCCAGGCTACAAGTACCTATGTGGCTGGCAAAACATTGCAGTGAATTAGCATTTTTGAGTGGGGGAATATCGCTCTCGTATGTATTGGTCGATGCAGTGATGTTGCTGGTCATGTACGAAACATGTTTATATGCAGGTGCTCTGCAGCAAAAGCAATGATGTGCAGATTGATCCAACTATGATTTACAAGCAGAAGTGCTCTGCTTAAAGTTCTGCTTTTTTAATCACTTTTTCAGATTTTTTTGTTATATGTTCCTCAATTTCTCTTATTTGCTCTGCATTTTTTTTTGTTGATTTAAATGAAATTATTACTAGTTGTGAAATTCTATCATGGTTACTTTTCCGTGATGTAATTAGAGGTGAGTATATTATTTAATGTACTCACAATGATAACACAATCAACAAAAATGTAAGCCATCATTTTGACATTTGCTGTGGATGGAATTCAAACACAAAAGCAAGGTACATATTCATTAACCTTCATTAAATGCAGCAATGATGAAGCTATTATTTCTTGGAAAACTGGTCAATTTGATAATTCACTGTAGCTAACCAAGTCCTTAAATTCTTAGATGCATCATCTTGTTTTTGTTTAAATCCTTCATAGATTCTTCGCCTGCTATTTGTCAAAGTTCTCTCTCCCTCACCTTGTGATTGTTAATCCGTCTAGTGCCAGACAGACTGCTGCTCAGTGGGCTTTGTGTGTATTATTTACCACCTACACTACAGCTCGAAGAAATTGGCACGGGTAAAGGGAAAGGGAAGAAAGGGAAGGAAAACTGCTCCTTCCCTTTCTTCCCTTTTTTACCTGTGGCAATTCCTTTGAGCTGTAGTGTGTGTAAACAACTATTATTAGGTAGTCATAACTGATCACCTTAAAGACAGCCAGTCCCTTTTTCAGATCACCACAAAACCATCGAAACATTGGCAAAACATATAGAGAACTGTTAGCAAGCTCTATATTCACAATTTGAAATTGATACGCAGTGTAAAATTCAAATAATGCACGTAAACAACGTCTGATTGATAGTCTTTACCTCAGGCTCTTAGCAGTTTGTGCTGAAATATCTGCTTTATTTATTAATCTGTTTATTAAATTATAAAACGCATTATGAAAAAAAATGTTCTATGGAAGGAATCATCTCCAAAGTTTGGTAGTTACTCATAAAATTAGGATTTCACACACGCATAATAACCAAATAGATACTGTAACAAAGACTAATACTTTTTTCGTGGTACGAAAAAAGTCGGTTTGAAATTTAACGGCTGAAATTTTTTACATATACAGAAAGCTTCAACATGCTATATTTTTAGAAATGGTCTTGAATCACACTTTCTTCAATTTACGATCGTGATAGACGATTTCAAATTTTAAGCTTGCAAAAGGGACGGACAATCTTTAATTTCATTGGAAATTTCTTTATTCTTTATTTATTTATTTTAATCCCCCCCCCCCAATTTTTGTGTCATATATGTAACTTAGAGTCTTACTCACATTGATCATTTTGCATGGAATTCTTGTCAACTTATTCATGTAATCTTGATAAAATAAGGTTTTCAAGGTCATCACATTATTGTGATGTCATCAAGGAGCAATTTAATGAAAATTAATCATTTGAAATGGATCATAACATAAACAAAGTCAAAATTAAGAAAATCAATTCGTCATAAGAAAACATGCGCATACATGCGTACATTAGTGCATTTGCATGTGAGCAAATTCTAAAAGTGCTCAAAATGAACTATATTTTTTGGCATGTGTTTCAGGTCATTTCAAATATTTCTCCACTAAATGAATGAGTCTGATACTAAATATCAGATCAGATTTGGAGTAAAAGTTCACACGCCCGCCTATACATTATTAGCTTATTAGGTGCAAATATTGTGAAAAACATGACTCTCTTTAATCAGGATGGACAGTGACCCCCCAATTCTTATTCAATATTCTAATATGCTTTTCACACTGGCAAAAATTAGCCCCGTACTATCCTTAACCCCGTACTATCCCTAGCCCCGTACTATTTTTTGAAGCTTTTCACACTGGCATTTCTTAGCCCCGTACTATTTATTTTCTTGTGACGTAATTTTATTGCCATGTGAATCAACGATATTAATTTTCATCTAAGCCATCATGAACTTTTGTTTTCATTTGAGCATATCTTGCATCAATTTTCTGCCAGATTTCAGTATGATGTAGTGGAGACATAATTTGTCTCTGCCAATATGCTCTTAATATCTCATTATAATGTCATAATGATGTCAATTATTTTATTAAAAGGCATTATTTCAAAATCTTACATATTTACATGTCATGTCAATAGGACAGTGATTTATTTCCATCATGACAATATTCGCCGAGCTGTGTCTTTTTCATGTGTTCTTTTACTCTGAAATTTTTAGTATGTTGTAGCTGAGTCTACTGCTCTAGTATTATCACTGTTTCTTAATTAGATGTCGGGATAGATTCCCATAAAGAAATTAGGTCGGAGTAGACAATAATACAGTTCATCATTAATTATAATCATAATCATCATCATCATCACTCTCATGATTGCTATTATTATTATTATTATCAATGTAATGATGACATGAAATCGTAAGTAATGACAATAACAATGATGTTTAGGCCTATGGTCTTCCAGTTTTCAGACTGAACGACAGACCACCTATGCTGTTTAAAGAACAAATTAAATTTCTTTATTTTTATATTGTTATTGGTAGATAACTTTGGGCTCAATGATTGCTTTGCAACATGGACTTAAATGAAAAAATCTTCCTCCGTGTGGACAATATTTTCTGCCGCCCTGAAAAAGGGGGTATAATATGACAGGCTCTGTCATGTGATGCCTGAGGGCTCATGGATAATGTGGCGTGACACATTAGATTGAATAATGGTCATCACATTCGGGCAGTGGTGATAATGAAATTACCCATGCGGTTTTGAATTGCAGAAGTGTTTAGAGAAGGGAGGGGGTGGTGAAGAATGCATCTTGATGGACGTAGGGATTTAAGTGAAAATCTGCATGTGGGCCTGAGGAGATGCAGTAAATGGGGGGGGGGGGGGGGGGGGTATTCAGTACTTTTTCCCTCAAGGATTGACATTGAGGGTGTTGTGTGGTTGTTTTGCTGTAGAGCAACAAGGGTTCCTGTTGTGTCAGAAACTAATTATGATGAAGGATTTGTGTACACAGGCTCTGCCCTTACAGAAATCCAAGCTTGCAACAAGCTTGCAACAAGCTTGCGGTGAGCTTGCAGCAATCTTAATAAGCGTGCGTTCACAAATTTAAGATTGCAGACCTTGCTTGCAATCTTGCTGCAAGCTAACCGCAAGCTTGCAGCGAGCTTGCAGGGCCCGAGGTTGCATCCTGCAAGCTTGCAGCGAGCTTGCAGGGCCCGAGGTTGCACCCTGCAAGCTTGCAGCGAGCTTGCAGGGCCCGAGGTTGCAACCTGCAAGCTGGCAGCAAGCTTGCGGGATCCGAAGTTGCACCCTGCAAGCTCGCAGCAAGCTTGCAAGACTGGACGTCATATCCTGCAAACTTGCTGCGAGCTTGCAGGCCTCATGTTCCGCAAGCTTACAGGGTGCAACCTCGGGACCTGCAAGTTGGCAGGTCTCAATCTTAGGTCCTGCAAACTTGCAGACTTGCAGGACACGTGTTCTGTACTAGTAACCTTATTCCTCTAAGCTTGCTGGACATAAACATGGTTACACACGTACGCTTGTAAATATTTATGTAAATATAAGGCCCATAAGCACCACAATTGCACCCTGTAAATTAACACAGTACATTACTTGATAAATGTTAGCACATGACACTAATTCATGCATACGCCCCAAAAGTGTCAAATCATATTTAATCATTTCAAGCCCCTTTCTTTTTAAATCTTCACCAAATCTTTAGTGTTTTAATAATGAAACTAGACAATATACAGACACTAATAACTTATTGTTCTGACCCTTGCCAGAACTCAACATCACCTATATAGCTGAGTTAAAACAGATATTCATCTGATATCCATCCCTTGCCATAGATATGCAGTTTTGAAAATATTCTAATTACATTCATTTAGATAGAGGTCACATGTAAGTGACATGGAACTTAACATTAATATATGACGAATGCATGCCTAGATGCCGACCAAGACCAAAAGGTAAACAATTATTGCATTAAAGATAATGTTGATATATTTTTGCCTGTATTCAGTTTACATTTCATTTCATTGTGGTCCAAATCAAGATCCATTATTGTTTGTTGTGGCCACCCAGGTCGAAATTCCCATAGAAACCAGTAGAAACCAGTAGAGACTGTCTACTGGTTTCTACTGGTCCAGTAGAGTCTACTGGTCTGAAGAGGAACTACGGAATCAAACCAGTAGAAACCAGTAGAGGCTAATGTGTTGAAGACCAGTAGAAACCAATAGAAACCAGTGAGATCTAATGGTTTGAGAAGGAGTGTGAAAAAAACAAAGTCAAACCAGTAGAAACCACTAGAGACCAGTGGATTCTAATGGTATTGAAGACCAGTAGAAACCATTAGAATCCACTGGTCTCTAATGGTTTCTACTGGTTTGATTTTGTTTTTTTCACACTCCTTCTCAAACCACTAGATCTCACTGGTTTCTATTGATTTCTACTGGTCTTCAATACCATTGGAATCCACTGGTCTCTACTGGTTTCTACTGGTTTGACTTTGTTTTTTTTTTACACTCCTTTTCAAACCATTAGATCTCACTGGTTTCTATTGGTTTCTACTGGTCTTCAATACCATTAGAAACGACTGGTCTCTAATGGTTTCAACTGGTTTGACTTTGTTTTTTTCACACTAATAGAAACTAGTGAGATATAATGTTTTGAAAAGGAGTGTGAAAAATTCAAAGTCAAACCAGGAGAAACCATTACTAATAGAAACTAATGAGATATAATGTTTTGAAAAGGAGTTTGAAAAATTCAAAGTCAAACCAGGAGAAACCATTAGAGACCAGTGAATTCTACTGGTGGAGACCAGTATAAATCAATAGAAACCAGTAAGACCTAATGGTTTGAAAAGGAGTGTCAAAAATTCAAAGTCAAACCAGGAGAAACCAATAGAAACCAGTGAGATCTAATGGTTTGAAAAGGAGTGTGAAAAATACAAAGTCAAACCAGTAGAAACCATTAGAGACCAGTGAATTCTCCTGGTATTGGAGATCAGTAGAAACCAATAGAAACTAGTGAGATATAATGTATTGAAAAGGAGTATGAAAAATACAAAGTCAAACCAGTAGAAACCAATAGAAACCAGTGAGATCTAATGGTTTGAAAAGGAGTGTGAAAAATACTAAGTCAAACCAGTAGAAACCATTAGAGACCAGTGAATTGGTAATGGAGACCAGTAGAAACCAATAGAAACCAATATAAATAGAGATGCTCATGAATATTCATGCATGTATTTACGTGTCCTAATTTTGTACTTTTAAATAGATAACCTCCCCCTAACCAGATAAAAGGAATTTTACCAAGTAATGATTTCAAGTTTAAACATAAAATAGTGAATGTCACCTACTTAAGTGAAAACAATAATGATAATAACAACAAAAATGATCTTCTTAAATGTAAGTTGTAGTAACCAATATATTATGAACCTTATAACCGTACTGCTATATATATGAAAGTCTGTGAAGGAGAGACCAGGAATTAGGATAGGTATAGGATAGAATAGGAATAAATATAGGATAGGATAGGATTAGGTTAAAGCGATAAGGAAATATGCCATAATTCGGATTATCATATACTAAATTTAAATTGATATTTCATCAATATTTTTAATTTTGATTCATATTGGTCTCCTGATGGCTCCAGTAGGTATTCTACTAGTTTCTACTGGTAAGCTTGCGGCAAGCTTGCGGCAAGGTTGCAGGTTGCAAACTTACTAGCTTGCAGCAAGGTTGCAGGTTATGCGCTATATTCTTTGCCCTGATTGGCTAATAAGTTATCTCATTTGCATTTTTGGAACCATGCAAGCTAGCGGCAAGCTTGCAACCAGCTTGCGGCAAGCTTGCGGCAAGCTTGCAACCAGCTTGCGGCAAGCTCACTCTGCAAGCTTGCAGCAAGCTTGCAGATTTTTCTATAAGGGTGATATGACAAAGAGGAACATGGGCAGTGACATGATGAGAAATGGCACTGGGGATATTATATTAGTTTAGTCTAGTATTGATTGCTGACCGGCTCAATTTGGTCTTGTGTCAGCAAGAAAAATTTGTATGTTTCCCATTCAACTTAATGCTGATACAGGCCTTATGTGTATGTTCCCCATTTGAACATTTTGCATGCAAGTGAATGGGATAAAATCATCCATTCAAAAATGTGAAATTAATACATAATATCAACACAAATCTTCCAATATTTTGTCATGTTCTTCAATTTTAATATATGCAATCAATATCATGTAGCATTTAATTTCATTTATTAGGTGGTGCCATGCCATGGCAGATCGCCTCTTGTTTTCGTCCGAATTTTCTTTCTTTTTTCTTTATTATTTATTTATTTATTTTCATTCCTATTTTTTGTGGCATTGATATCTCAACAATGCATGGGCCATGTTTTATCAAATGCTCATCATGTATAGGCATATATGTGAGCATGTTACAGCACCATTTTCAAGGTCATTACATAATCGTGACATCATGCACGAGCAATTAAATGAAAAATCTATTATCTCATGTAGCTCTAGAACTGGTCATCTCTGTGTAATGAAATTTGGCATGCATAAAATTAATGAGAAGGCAATTAATTTCAATGAAAAAAAAAGCGCGTGTACGTTAGTGCATAAACGCGCAAAATTTAAAAATGCTCGAAATAAACTCAAAATTGTTTTGCATACGTTTCAGGCCATTTCTAGTATTTTTCAAATTTCCGCACGTACACGCGTTTTCCGTGCATCAAACAAATGCAACGTCAGAACACAGTTTTTTAACTGGATTCATGTTTCTGACACTGCAAACAACACATCCTGACATTTTGAGCCATTTCCATGCAATAATAAAGTCCATGCGTGCGTCAATACGTTTTTGTGTGCAAATATTTCTAAAAACATGACTATCTTCAATCGGCCATAGCTCCTCAGAATGGCTGGTGACCCCCAATTTTTTTTCTCATATTTTGAAAGAGTGGGAACTGTAGATGCTATTTCATATATCATTTGGTCGTTAAATACATCGTGACGTCATCATACTGCCATATGAATTGAAAAAATGAATTTTCATGTATGATATGAACTTTTTTACTAATTTTTGCGTATCTCAGTAATCCTTGATCAATTTTCTTCCAAATTTCAGTATGTGGTAGCTGAGATATTGCTCTATGGAATAATAGCCTTATTTTTTTTAATAGGATTCCATGGTGTAAATTTGATTTTGACATTAATGTCAAAATCGGACGCATATGTAAGTGTTATGTCGGTGGTGATTGAGGAAGAGCGCCATCTGTCGGTATGCCGGTAGATGGAACCGTGTTGGTGGGAGCCATTTCGTAATTGCAATTTCACATGAGCAGATCATTGGTTTTAGTAAATGACCATGGTGTCACCATGCATTTACCAGCCAATGCCAGTGCATGAATTTGGCAATGCAGACCACCTTATACTTGTCCACAACTATGTCTCGTTTATTTTCCATTCTAAAACGTCTACAAAATATAAACTAACATGATGGCAGAGTCATTAAGAAAGTTAAGGAAACTTCTGTAAAAATGACACAGCTTACAAAAGGCAATAAACAATGCATTATAATACAGCGTGGGAAGGTGGCGGACAAGGTGGAGGTGGAGAAGGTGGAGAGAAGAAATATCATCATACGCAAACACATCAACATGTAATAGATTGACAGCAAATAGAAACGCACAGAAATTGATTGAGGAGGGCTTCATCCAACAATGGTTGAGGAATGCCTGATAATGATGATGCTGCTGCTAATGATGATATAATACAGGGTAAGAAAAACAAACCAGCAACATTAGAAAGGCAAAGAGTAAATCAATGTATTAAGGTAAAATCTAAATGGAGATTAAGATATTGTACAGATGTTGCTTATATTCATCTCCAAAGTGGGTTAATATTGCACTCACCTTGATTGGTGTTGGAAAGCTACTCCAGAGTGGAGGACCATTGTAAAATGAAGACTGTGTTATTGCAGTGTGATGTAAAGGGATACAACTCTTTTCAGAAATTCTTGTTTTATAATTGTGTATTGCATGACTCTTAGTAAAATAATCATAATGAATGTGGTAAATATTCATTGCATAAAAATACCAGTCTTTAATGCTTTCTTGAAAAGGTAAAATGTGTGTTTTAAAATACAAAGATAAGCAAGGGCTAGATATGGCGAAGAGGTAATCACACGGATTGAACGTTTTTTAAGTTTCATTAGACGATCAAGATTTTTCTGTATTGCAATAATTTAGATGAGGTGATACTAGTGAATGATGCAATACTTTTAAAACAATTTGTGGTAAGAACTGCATTTTATAAAGAATTTAAATGTTTTTGGATAATGTATTACATAAATAGTTCACATGATTATAAATGATTTTTTGGGTAATTTAAACCATTATTATTTTGTCATCCCTATAATATAGATCCACGTTACAGTTGTATGATTTGTTTTGTCTACATTCAAAATCAATTCATTTGCAGCCATCCAGTCGCTCATACTCGAGACTACAGTACTGCCTGCAGATCCCTTCCTTTATAAAAAAAAAAAATATGCTTGTGTCGTCTGCAAATAATATGTAATGTAAAGATTGATATGAACAAGGTAGGTCATTGATATAAGTGAGAAACAAAAGAGGCCTGAGTATCACTCCCTGGGGCACTCCACATGTGACATTACTACTTTGAGATTTTATTTTATTCCACTGATAAACATGTAAGTTACTTGTTTACGATCACTAAGGTAGTTGAATAAAAGTAAAGATGAAAGATGATAAAGATGAATTGATCACTAAATCATTAAATTGCCAACATGATGGAAATGTTTGAAGCTTGCTTTTTGTAATGGCATGATTATTGCTTTTACTTGTATTTCTTGATAATATTTTACGTTACAATAGACTGTATGTTCTTTTCAACAATACAAACTTGATTTTTAAGAAATCAATTGTTGCTAGCGATAATCGTTTGTCTCGCAATGTATGGTCAATGCAATCTCAAAAGATCACAATGTTTCTTGCGCCGCCGCAACACTTTGTCAGGTGTGATTCAAAATTGTAGTAAGTAGGGGTTTAAATACCCTTTGGTCAGTGCAGTGCACTAACCTAAACCCACTCATAAACGGTCCAATACTGTTGGCCGGTGCTGGCCGGTGCATGCGGATACTTGACCAAACTATAGGCCGCTGATATGCGGCTTGCATCGTCGTGCTGTAACAAGCTACAGACAAAGGTCAAGTTACAGACAAAGGACAAACGACAAAGCCCACTGGCCGGCAATTCTGGGTGATCGACCAGTCAAAGGGCAGCTTTTAGAATAGGTTCGCATTAAGCCTGAGTCATATAGATTTTTCAGAAACGGGTGTTCGAAAGCTTTGCGCCGATCGAACATTGATGCATCGACGGCACATTGACAAATTGTGTACAATGGATAGCGGAGTGCGAACGCTAGTGGTCGTGTATATTTTGCTTATTACATGACGTCATCCAGCCACTACCAAGAGCCAATTTATTAATGAAAATATAGTAAGCATGCACAGTGCAAGCCTTCCATTTCCCCACTCAGTATTCCACCAAAACAAGTGTGCAATTCTCTATCACCTCGTACCAAAATCGACCTATAATTTCTCTTTCCTATATTTTATATGAATTGTGAAAGGTATTCTCGGAGAATCTATTTTCTCACCGATACCGCACATGTAAGCGAATTAGCGTTGGAATCTGTAGAGTCTATTGCAACGTGCACAAAATCAATCGGCTTCCGGGTCTCAGACAACGTGACCGGATATCGTTATCGCTGTTGATACTTCCACACGCACATGGTCATGACCATGGTCATGATCTCCGCGATGCACCAATCAGCGGTCTCCGAATCAGCTTGTGCGGAGACACTATATCATGCTGTCCGCGTTGTACACAGTCTATGGACAATTGTTCGTTGTGGCGTTGCATACGTAGTACGGTATATAGTAGTGAACGAATCGAAGACAAAGCTGCTTGATCATCAAGCAACCAGTTCGTTCTCTTGATGCGTTACCTGCAAAACTCACAAAAGAGAGTAGGAACCAAGTAAGCAAATTAGAATTGTGAAAATATGAAGATAAATTGTGTATAACAGGACTATCAAACAAAAAAATTTGTGTTTTCTAGTCAATTTGGTAATTTTGTCGATGCATTGAATTCATCAAAACGAAATCGGAGTTCGACGTCTTCAATCAAATACTGGCTTAATAATCGATTCGACTCAGGCCTAGTTTGCATTGTTGGGCGGTAACGATGGCCAGCTTCAAACAAACAACATGCTGCTATGGCGTGTTGATACGAGGTGGTCGGGGAGTGTCATGGCGGCATATTGTACTAATCCAAAATTTGGGGATATCGATCCCGTTGTGTAGATTGAAATTATTTTCAATTTATTTCAAATTATTTCCAATTATAATTTCAATCAAGACAATGGGATCAATATCTCCTAATTTTGGATTCCTCTCCCTCGTGCTCTCCTCCTCTCTCTACCCTCTCATTCTCTCCCTCCTGCTCTCCCCCTCTCTTTCCCCTCTCTCTGCCCCTCTCCCCTTCTCATCCTCTCCCTCGTGCTCTCCTCCTCTCTCTACCCTCTCATTCTCTCCCTCCTGCTCTCCCCCTCTCTTTCCCCTCTCTCTGCCCCTCTCCCCTTCTCATCCTCTCCCTCTTGCTCTCCATCCAGCTCTCCCTCCTCTTCTCCTCTTTCGCTCACACCCTCTGCCCTCTCATTCTCTTCCTCCTTCTCTCCCCCTCTCTTTTCGTCTCTCACCCCTCTCCCCCCCCCACCTCTCTCCCCTCTTTCTCCCCTCTCTCTCCCCTCTCTCCCTTCTCTCTCTCCCCTCTCTCTCTCCCCTCTCTCCACTCTCTCTCCACTCTCTCTCCCCTCTCTCCCTTCTCTCTCTCCCCTCTCTCTCTCTCCACTCTCTCTCCACTCTCTCTCCCCTCTCTCTCCCCTCTCTCTCTCTCCCCTCTCTCCACTCTCTCTCCACTCTCTCTCCACTCCCCCCCCCTCTCTCTCCCCTCTCTCTCCCCTCTCTCTCCCCTCTCTCTCCCCTCCCTCTCACCTCTCATCCTCTCTCCTCCTCCCTTGTCACTCCTCTCTTCTGTCCCACCTGCCCCTCTCTTATTACAATGGCTATACCCCTCTCGCCATCCTATGTGCATTTGAATAAAGTGCACCAATTACTAATTTTTCATTAGTGTTCTACCAGCCTGAAGTCGATAAATAGAATGCCATTTGATGGAAAAATCTCTAATCCCTAATCTTGTGCTAGATTGCAACATAGCAGCTAATATGTCATACAGCATGCTATTTGGTAGTCAGTGTTCATTAGCTGAAATCTATGGTCAAGAAATCCCCACACACACTCTTGGGCTAGATGGTATAATAAGTTCAGAAACCAGCATGCTATTTGACAGCTTCTTATCCTATTAGAGACTTTCCCGCACTCTCCACAGCTTCATGTTCTTTCCCTTTTCTGTCTCTCTCTCTATTTCTCTCTTGGTTTACCAAATACCTAGCCACAAGTGTCATTTGATAGTAATCAAACTAATTGGCTGGCATGGCATTCCAGCCACAAACATGCATGTCTTCAGCACACTGCCCCTGTCTGTATGTGTACAGCAGTTTGGCAAAGAGATCAAACTGCCTTACATCAGCTGCAAGGCACTGCCTAATTAATTGCCGTCTTAGTAATTTCTCATAAAGCTGCTTTTGCTAAACTAATGAAATTTTCATTGAAATAAGCAGGTGTGTAGGTCAGGTCTCTGTGGATGTGTGAGCATGTATGTGTGAAAGTGTGTGTTGTCCTTCTGTACTCTTTGGTGGATAGGTTAGATGCTGTCAGCCACTTCATCACTTTCACTATCTAGTGAAGATTGTAACACAGTGGGCTGATGTGTGTGCGCGATGTGACCAAATTGCTCAAATTTGGCTTTCCTAGTGGGTAGCATGGCTGTTGGATATTTATAATCCAAACTACCCAAGTGCATATTAGACTCAGTATATCCCACATGTTGGGGTGAGCCAGAGAAGAAATCAAGAATGATTAGTCTTCTGCAACCAGACACGTTTATTTTACAGTTTGCATTAGAATGCCCAACAGCATGGAAGCCAGGCTAAGATGTGAGGGATACCTGAAGGTTGTTATCATCAGTGATTTAACTACCCACAACAAAGGATTAGGGATACAAGTCGCTGGGCAGAATTGATTTTTTTGGGCAGGGGCTATTGTTTGAATGGATCCCCTCCACTATGCTGTGCAATATACCCATTGAGGATTATTTTTACAAGGGCACTTTTCCAATTTCCAAGGGCTCTTTATGCATTGTGAAGGTTAAAAGGAAAGTCCACCATGATATTAAGATGGTTTGAATAAAAGCAGAAACATGAAAGAAACATATATTAGTGAAGGTTTTGTTACGATCAGTTCACGCCAGAAAGGATCGCACAAAATGATACCAATATTTAGTTTATGTGTTCTTTATTATATGGGGTATTTCTCCTTTAAAATAAAAAAAAAACTTTCACAAATTTGTACAATGGGTTTCTCACTTAATCTACGAATATTATACAAGTGAACGTAAGCTTACGGTGCTGGAGGATACTGAAGTCCAATGGATCCACGGCTCTTGCTGATGGTCCAGTTGATAATCCGATCCAGTATACCCAAATTATGATCGCAATGTTGATCCCAATGTTGTACACTGAAGAGCAGGTATTCGAGATAGTCAAGTCCAAATAGATGATCCAAGATGGTTAAATATTAATCCACAGAGCTTTCATGGCTTTCACAGGCAGGATCTCGTAAGCACTATTTAACAGGCAGGTATTTATCCACATTGAGAAAATCAAAACAAACTTTCACAAATTTGTACAATGGGTTTCTCACTTAATCTACGAATATTATACAAGTGAACGTAAGCTTACGGTGCTGGAGGATACTGAAGTCCAATGGATCCACGGCTCTCGCTGATGGCCCAGTTGATAATTCGATCCAGTATTCCCAAATTATGATCGCAATGTTGATCCCAATGTTGTACACTGAAGAGCAGGTATTCCAGATAGTCAAGTCCAAATAGATGATCCAAGATGGTCAAATATTAATCCACAGAGCTTTCACGGCTTTCACCGGCAGGATCTCGTAAGCACTATCTAACAGGCAGGTATTTATCCATGTAGAGAAAATCCTTGTATGAATCCACAGGTGTGTATTGAGCCAGGGTCACAACAAAAATCTTAGATGCAGGTTACTCTTACCACAGGTGACTGGAGCAGGATGCTATTAAGCTCTCTAATGCAGGTTATCAAATGTACATGACTGGAGCTAGGATGATATGTTAACTCTGAGCTCCTATTCAAGCAACTCGTATATATACTACAATCTGTACATTCTAGAAGGTTCTATTATCTGTGCTTCTAGAAATTTCGCAATACATCTAGTAAGTTCTACATTGTACCTATGTTTGTAAACATGACAATATACAAATGATTCGCAGGTATGAGTGGGTCGGTAGGAATTGTTTGCACAAGGTAACTATGGAACTGTTAAACCCACGAGGCGAAGCCGAGTGGGTTTAGACGAGTTTCCATAGTTACCGCGTGCAAACAATTCCACCGACTCACGAAATAAACCTGCGTATCATCTGTTTTATAGAATGGGCATTGTCACAAACCCAAAAATCCAAAAAAAATAAAAAATTAAAAACTTTACCGGACGCATGAAATTATTTTACCGGACGCATGAAATTTTTTACCGGACGCATGAAATTTTTTACCGGACGCATGAAATTTTTTTACCGGACGCATGATTTTTTTTACCAGCCGCATGATACCAAATGACTCACTGCTTAATGTCTGGACTGAAAGGAACTTTTTATAAATGAACAAAACAATAGAAAACTGAAAATCCTGAGGGGTTTTGATACATTTTTGTCAGAATTTCAGATTTTCAGTTTTCTATGGGATTTATGTGTGGTTGTAACTAAAATTTAGAAACATACCTTTTTTTGGCAGACTCTGATTGTATGCTTTCCCGATGATTGCCAAATTGAAGAACATTTTGCAAATCTAGTCTATGTACATGTACAGTTCCATCAACGACTTCAAAACGTAAGACGACATAAACTTTTGCTTCCAGAACGAACACAGTTGAAAGTCAAGGAAAATGTAAAACACTAACAGTTGAAATCCAAACAGCAACACATTTACATGGAGTTCTTCCTCAGTGTTATTGTTTGTTGTTATGGATGTTTACCACACAGTTGCTTATGTTGAAGATGTTACTGGAGGTACGTGTGGTATTACTCTGCGATGAAAGAGACAAAGACAGAGGAGACCGTGCAGGTTGAAGGGCTGCTAATGGTAGTGGCGTAGATGGTGATGATGATGCTGTCTGAGCACTTGGTTGTTCACTGACAAGAATACCATCAATAATTGTCTGTTGTTCACTGCTGAGTTTGCTGACTTGTAGCTCTACGGGAATTGATACCGGCATTGCTGCAGGAGTAGTAGTTACAGATGAGGTTGACGGCTCGTCAAGGCTAGAGTCGTGATCATGATTGACATCCGACTGACGGTTAACATTAACGTTATACAGATGTTGTCGGATCTTACCGCTCATTTCCTTCTTTCTCTCTGCACTTGTCTTTGTGTAGATTTTGATGGAGCTTTCACTCTTATGACCGCTGACGGACATAATGTCCCTGGACTCAAACCCGGACTGGTCTAATGTAGTTACACACGTTGCCCTCAGGCAATGATTCGTGTACACCTTACTACATTTCGCATTGGTAGAGATGATCTTCATCTTGTTTGACAGTGTGTTAATACCGACCGGACTGTTCTGATACCACGGGTCACTGTCATTCGACGGCCGCTTTGGTTTTGGTTTCTGCCAAAACCAGGGACATGCAGGGTTTAGTTTAGACAAGTACTTTTCAAATGTTTTGACAGGGCATCTTTCGGTGTTCGGAATTTCATACATCAAGCCGGCTCCGGTAGCTTCATCGTCATTCTCTCTGTGATTTTTTGTGAGATGATCACGCTTTTGAACATACTTCACTCCATCATCATCAACACAAACAGAGAAATCTGATGGCTTGAACATTGTACATTTTCTCTCCCTCGATTGCAGAAATATGTTAGCAAGTCAATAAATACCTTGTTCTGAAGTCCTTCTGGTCTGTTGCAATCCAACTGGGTCTGTATCTTCTCCATGTCAACATTAGAAATTGGATTCTTATGCTTTGTACTTCCTAATCCTTCCCGCTTCAGTTTGACCAAAACTGCTTTGAACATTCGAACACTCTGGGGGAAAAGGGCATTCTTACAGATGTCGATGTTGAAATTGTCCAAATAGTGACGCTGGATCCCGTACCGAATGTACTGCATTGATTTCTTCGTGTACGAAGAACCATCACTCTTACGCAGCGATGCATACAAAGCAGACAGCAGCGAGTCCAAATCCGCGGTGTTCTCCTTAGTAACGTCGGTCAAAATTGCATCTTTTTGCTTCAGTCTCGCAAAGCACTCCAGTTTGAAGAATCCAAATTTAATAGAGAATTAAACAAGAACTTACCTGTTTGAAGTTTAATTGCTATTTTATTAGCAATACGTAGGGAGGGAGTACATGAGAGCCCGCTCGCGTGCGCGCAGATCATTCTTCAAAGCTGTAGTGACCACTGTCAGCGTGATAAAGTAGAAATTAGGAACTACCTGTATAGAACTTCTCAAAACTGAAGAAAAAAGGGTGGGAGTGGAGGGCATGTACTCCCTCCCTACGTATTGCTAATAAAATAGCAATTAAACTTCAAACAGGTAAGTTCTTGTTTAATTCTCTATTTTATCACGCAATCCTTGTGAGTGATTACATGAGATTTTAAAGCACAGTGGTCACGAGGCTAAGAGTAGAAAACACTGCCACAATAGTATGATACAAGTATTAGTCATACTGACCATTAAGACATCAGTGTTCCAATACTGTGCGGGAGAAACTGGTACAATCTGGTTCCACTGGCTTCAAGTAGAACTTTTGAAAAGTTTTAGCATTGGCCCAGCCAGCTTGTCTCAAGATGTCAGACACTGGCAATTGTTTTTCCTGGGCTGAAGAGAGATTTGTAGTGATTAATGTCAATACCAGACTTCTCCATAATGGTTCTAATCCACCGTGAAATTGTTGCTGTTGTAGCCCTCCTGTGGGGCTTCTGGTAGGTGATGAACAGATGTCTCTCTGCACCTCTTAAAGGGTTAGTGACGGTAATATAACGTTTCAGATATCGTACTACACAAAGTCGCTTATCTGCAGGAAATGATTTCAAGAAGACGACGGTCCCGACATTTCCTGGTCTACTTTGCTTGAGCAATTTATCTACGTGGAACTCCACTGCACTGTCTGTCAGGCTCATCTTGTCCAAATGAAGTTTGTGGATGGTCTGCACTCTCTGTGCTGAAGTCAAGGCCAACAACATGCTCAGTTTTAATGTCAACAAGCTTAAAGGGAGTTTGTGTGCTGGAGACAACACTCGTAAATAATCCAGCACAATATTGACATTCCAAATACGGCTATAACGTGGTGTCGGAGTTCTCAGCTTGAATACTCCTTTGAGATATCTGCTAATTAAAGGATGCGTTCCAACAGTGTAGTTGCATTCCTCCAAACATATAAAAGTTGCCAATGCACTTCTTGCTACATTCATGGCACTATAGCTAGCTTTATTTCTGTAAAACAGTTCATTAAAAAATTCCAACAAATTCTCCACTTTTGTGCGAGTCCAGGAAATTTTACGTTTCACACAAAACAGTTTCCACTTCTTTAAATAGACATTATACTGTCGCTTTGTTGAGTCTGTCAGCGATGCACCTAGAATCTCCACAGTTTCTGTAGTTAGTCCTTGCTGGGAGTAGAAACCACGCCAAGCCTGCAACATAACAGAGAAAGCTTTGTTAGAGGATGAGGTACACCCGAGACAGGTTGTGTGAGCAAACATGGGCTTTTTGGCAGGGTGTAAGGTTTCTCCAGTAACAGTTCTTGTAGGAGGGGAAACCAGGCTTGTGTAGGCCAATTTGGCACAATCAACAACCCCTCAGCTTTATCTGATTTTATTTTTTGCAAACATTTAGATACCAAATTGAAGGGTGGGAATGCATAGAAATTTAATGTTCCCCAATCCAAAGTGAAGGCATCCACTGCCCATGCACTGGGGTCTGGTTTCCACGAAACATACACTGGCAGTTGGTTGTTTAGTCTAGATGCAAAGAGATCAATATCTGGTGTGCCAAAGAATTCTGTTATATTTGAAAATATGTCTCTGTCTAGCATCCATTCAGTGTTATCACTGAATTTTCTCGACATGTGGTCTGCTTCAACATTGAGCGCCCCTGGGAGGTGAGCTGCAGTAATCCATATATTACGCTTACTGCACCATTCCCATATTTTGGACGCCATTTCATTGCACATTTCTGATTTTGTGCCCCCTAGATTATTCAAATAACTGACAGAAGTGGTGTTGTCAATTCTCACCAGTATGTGACAATTTCTCAAATCTGCACAATATGCACGTAGCCCAAACCACGCAGCCAACATTTCGAGATAGTTTATTTTGTTTTGTTTAGCAATTTCAAGTTCATGAGCATTCCACCTGCCACCAGTGCAAGAGTCAAGATCAGTGGCACCCCAACCCTGTCCGCTTGCATCTGTGCGAATTTCTTTGGTTGGTTTTTCTCTAATTATTGGTTTGAAGGCAGAAGAGATATTTTTAATCCACCAGTCAAGCTCATGTTTTGCAGTTTCTGAAATTGTCATCGGTCTATCGAAATGTCCACAATTCTTTTTCAACGCTGCAATTTTCTCAGTTTCAAGGCACCTGTAATGCAGTGGCCCATATTGGACTGCGGGAAGAGTTGCTATTAACTTTCCAATCACTCTAGCAACCTCTCTAATTGTTGGTTTGTGGTTATCTTGAAGCTGTTTACATACATCTTTAATTTCACAGACTTTTCTATCTGGGAGTGTAACCACCATTTTGTTGGTATTCAAATTAAATCCAAGGAATTCTAATTCCTGAGATGGTTCGAGGATAGACTTGTCAGGGTGTATGATAAACCCCAAGTCTGACAGAAGTGATGTAGTAGCTTTAACAGCAAATTCGCAATCGGTTTTGCTATTTGCTATTATTACGTTGTCATCAAGATATGCACAAACCAAATGTCCCTCTTGCCTAAGGTGTGCGAGTACTGGTTTCAGGATTTTTGTGAACAATCTAGGGGCACTACTTAGCCCATTGGGCAATGATTTATACTGCCATAATTGCCCTTCCCACTCAAATCTAAGGTATTTTCTATAGTCTGCATGAATGGGCACTGTGTAATACGCATCACGTAAATCTACTGAAGCCATGTAATTTCCCCTAGAAAGGAGTGTAAGTACAGAATAGATGTTGTCCATTTTGAAGTGGCGATAGGTGACGCTTTTATTTAATTCTGACAGGTCTAGAATCAGGCGTATACCACCATTCTTTTTCATTCTGGTAAATATGTTAGAAATAAATTCCCCTTTTTCATGAGTGCAACGCTCTATGACATTTTTCTGTTCGAGATCCAAAATTGTGTCCCGAATTTTCCCTGTTTCTTCCGCATTGCGTTTGTACGGGAAGAGGGGTTTTTCTCGCTTGGGTGGGAATTTATCTGGATCAAATTCGAGTTTGTATCCAGTGATAGCCTCAATGATGAGGGGATCTGAAGTTAATTTTTCCCAATTTCGTAAAAATGGCTTCAGACGACCACCGACCGTATTACGCAAGTGCCCATGAATATTGAATGCACCTACCTCTTCAAAGGTGCTCTGGCTCGGTGTGGGTTGTTCGTGGGCTACTGTTTTCCCAGTCCTTGGCCCCGTGGGCGACGACTGAGATTCTGTTGCTTCTGTTCGGCTCTGGCAGACATGGGAGTGTAAGAGTGAGCTGGGGGATCTCTGTGTCTGCTGTTTGAGTGGTGCTTGTCTAAAAAAGGCCTGTTTGCACCTCCTGCTCCCGGTCTGCGTCCAGTAGGGAACCAGCCTGCTGCCTTAGCTCTCTGTTTAAAGGTGTCAGGCTGTCGTCGGTATGGATGAAACGACTGGGGGCGATGGTGTGATTTCATGACACCAGCAGTAGCCTTCCTCTGGTCCTGCATTTCCTTCACCTGTTTCCCCAGGTCGTCACCAAACAGGAATTTTGTAACCTTATTGGACGGCTTGCAAAGCCGCTGAAAATCAGAGTTGAGGTCAGGCTTGATCAAGTCTTTGCGTAGGCAGTTTATGTTGAAATTTGCATCACCCAAGAGAGCTAGTGTGTCAGATAGCTCTTCGGTCATGTTAGCTGGTTCCAAAATTTGTGCGAGGGCACACACACCCTTTGTAAGAGATTTCTGTATGCACTGCAATCTCAGATCTCTGCCGCGTACAGCCGATGGCAGATTCTCCCAAATAGATGGGTTCACTTTGGGAACATCTAGTATTCCACAGTTTGCCGGGCACGGGTATTTGTCGGCCGTTTCCTCCATTGATTTCTCAGCTAATTTTTGCCCCATCATGTAGCTGATTGTCTTAGCTATTTTGTCATCAATGGGTTTACCAGTCGAGGAGGGGGCTGCATACTTAGCTGCAAACTCAGGCACTTCTTTTACTTCCTCCTCAGCTGACTTCTCTAGATCATAATTAGGTTCAGCTTGGCAGACTTCATCATCAGAATCCACCATATCTGCTCTGTCACCGCAATCAGTGTCATTAGCACTAAGACCGACAGTCTTATTGGCGATAGAAGTAGCAGCATTAACGTTGGTGCTCGTTGCTGCTGGCATGGTTGGTAAACTATCTTTCACGACCTGAGTTAAACTTGTTAAGAGCAACTCCAGCTTGTCCATTCTTGTGTGGACGTCTCTGTCTTCCTTCGGCTCCGCCTTGGAAGAACCACTCGAATCTGTCTTAGACTTAGTCGAGTTTGATTTTAGCTGATTCGAGCTCGGCTTCGCCTTACTCGTATCTGACTTCGATGTACTGCTCAGCGGTTTCTTTCCCGGTGCGGTCCCCGTGCCGGTCGGGGTAGGTGTTGGTGAAGAGCCGATCTTCTCACGCCCGCCGCGGGACGGAGAATTGCGATCTTTGCTCTTACCTTCCATTTCGCTACGGACTTACGGTTCCAAAAAATAAGTCACCAAAGTTGTCACGATGCGATTAAACGCTCGAAAAAACCCCGTTTGGGTCCAGTAGGCGACGAATTATGAAAGAATTTTGAAGATTCTGCGCTGCAAAATAAGTCGTGTCGAAACACAAAATGGCGCGAACGATATGATCTGCGCGCACGCGAGCGGGCTCTCATGTAATCACTCACAAGGATTGCGTGATAAAATTGCTTTTCTTGTGCTACCTGCATCGGCATTTTGTAGTAATGCGTCCAATTCTCCGTCCGTGAGAAGTTCAAATCGAACTCCGGCTTCGGTCGCGGTCGCCATTTTTCTTGTTTTTATCGTTTCGGAAACGATACCGATGCCAATACCGATACCGATAGCGCACTAAAGTGGGTATCGTTCATGCATCAGTAAAAATAATCGTCTGCACGAATTTGGCTCTCAACCAATCAGATTGCAGAGATTCTGACGCCCATTCTATAATCAATATTGACCTGACCCAGATTACACTGATGAGTCATCACTGGCATACTACAGTCAGTGCCTCCTTTATTATGCTAATGAGTCTCAGCTACCTGTAACATTCTTTCATGTAAATAGCCCGGGTAAATAGTACCTGGCAGATCCTTCCACAGGCAGTACATTGCGCAATGTTTATTTCACCAGTGAGGAATTTCACAAGCACATAGAGTGCAGCTTATTTAATGGCTATATGCATGGCTTAGACAAATTTATAACAGTTTGATGTAAATCAATCTTGGAATAAGAAGGTCACAATTGTAGAAAGTTTTGATTTTGTGACGTCACATGCGAGATGCTCTCCCACACATGTATGTTGTGTACAATTTTTCGTGAAAATGTCAATTTTCTCAAAAGGATATATGCACTATTTTATCTGGGCATTTGATGCATCATTAGCAGCATGTTTTTACACACATACCTCAATGAAAAAAAAAATCCTTCATCGAAAACGGGAAAAGAGCAATGAATGGAATCATACAGCATACAATGTGAGAGCACCTCACATGTGACATACCCTTGGATAATACTACCTGTGTGTTGATGAAGATGATGAGGTCATAGGTCAAAAGGTCAAATGACATGAGGCCATGTGCATCATTTTTCTTAAAATTTTGGTTTAACTTGATCTCATTTTTAAAATTGCGACATAGGATTCAGTGCTTGAATTTGTCCCAAATTACCAGTGTTGAGTACACTCTTTGCCTATATGTGAATGGATGATAAGGATAGAAGAATAATAGCTATGCCAAACAATGCACAGAGGCAAGCAAATCCCCCCCCCCCTCCTCCCCGGTCTAGCACAATCTGTTGGTAGATTTCAAAATATCAACAGCTCTTCTGTGATTACAGCAGAAGGGTTTCACCTTTATTAGGGATTGTAATACCAATTTTAACACTTGCCTTTAAACACCCTCTCTTCCATGAATCTCAGCTAAATATGATGCATGTGATATCTGTGTTTACACCTTGTATTACTTCTCGTATGAATGCATTCTACTATTGTACCATTCTTCTGGTCAGTGCATCGTGATATCGGCAAACCCTACAGAACGTGCTTCCTGAAATGCCAGGCCGCTCTGGTAGGAAAACAGTCATGCCGGCTTGTTTACGCAAGATTATTTTCTTTTGTAGAAACTCAATTCTTCTATTCCTTTTCTGAGTCTCTCTCCTCTTTTTACCCCTGCTAACTTAGAAATATTTGCACAATGGAAATTGAGTGTGTATTGTAGCACTGTAAAAACACAGAGTTGAATTTTGCATACAAAAAAGAAGGTGAGCCTGCTAGGTAATGCATCATGTTGTTATTTGATGCTTCATATGAATCCTTCTTTTTAATACTTTAGGCCTTATGTTTCAATGTTTGAATGTTTTTGTCTTCCAGAAGGATAATCTATATTTAAAATTCATGAATGATTTCTGTATTGTCTTCCCTTGCCTTTCTCACTGTGCCTCTTACCCCACCCCTATCGCTTTCTATCCATTTCTCTTCATCAAACCACTCCTTCCTTCGTTCCCACCTTCCTTATGCTTCTCCTGAATAAAGGTTTGACGAAAATCCATTAACGGATATAAAAGTTATGATCTTATGAAATATCAATTTTGTGACGTCACATGTGAGGTACACTCCCATATGTTGTGTGCAGTATAATTCCCTTTTCCGTTTTTTATCAACAGAATGATTTCTTTTTCATACACGTACAGTGTGTGTGTAAAAACATACTATTAACAATATGTTAAAGGATGCATATATCTTTTTGAGAAAGTGCACATTTTAACAAAACGATGTACCCAACATGGGAGAGCACCTTGCACATGATGTCACAAAACCAAAACTTTAAAAGATCATTTCTTTCTTTCTTTCTTTCTTTCTTTCTTATCCTTTGATGGATTTTTGTCAAATATTCACTTATATGTTTCTCCCACGTGTCTGCTTTTATTGGATACCAACTTAATTTCAGGGTGAACTATTCATTTAATGTTCCCATAAGAGAAATCATGTAGAAATTTGCTTGAGGCAAAGACAAAAAGGAGATGAGAAGTAAAGGGGAGAGTCACATTTCTTTCCTACACTGTCTAAAGAGGAACAAGGAATCTCATTCCTGTCATGATTATTCAGCCTAAAGCTGTGATCACTACATGTATCAACTCAGAAATGCGGCTAAGCAGACAATATCTGCTTTTCAAAAATATCTTTAATGGAAACAGAACCAGGATTGTCTATGTGGAATGTAGAAACAAGCGCTTAGAAAATTACTCATTTAAACAAATAGAATTTTTGCCTTATAAGAGGATATTGAATTCTGCCGTGATATTGTCTGCAATCACTGGAAAAGAGCTACCTTCAAGAAGCCAAATTTCCAGCACCTTCCACCTTATCAAGCACATTATGCACTGTTTTAAGTGTGTGCATTAGGACAATGCTATTTGAATGAAAATAGCACTGATTTGTGTCAGCAAATTAGAGCTTAAAATGTACCTAATAGTTCAAGATTTTGTGATGAGGGTCTAATTTTAATTGAACAAAAGATTGTGAGTGAAAAGTTGGTGAAAGAATGTGAGTGAAGCGTGTATGAATATAATTAGCAGAAATTCAATTAGAGTGACACTGCGAAAATATGCATCTGCACAGGATTTTTAGGCACATGAGTGTGAAGGGCTTCTGTAAGAGAGAAGAGGAAGTGAGGAATCCGGTCCCGTAAGTTAGACAAGTTTGATAGAGGAAACCTCAACTCGCTACACAGATACAGTCAAAGTCTGCACCTAATGTGTCTTCTAATATTTCAAATTGAATTATTGCTCTTCAGGCAGTCAAATGCAATCCCTGTGTGCAGTTGCATGAGGAGAAAAATAAAGGTAAAGTCTGATAGATGGGAAGAATGTCAAATGTATAGAAGTTCTCCACTATGGCAGGACGCTGTCTTTGTCAATTGCATTAGGTGGATGACTGGATTGAAAGCCTAAGTTAAGTGTTTAGAAGGGGTACAGAATTTAATGAATTGAAAGAAACTTGCTAGTTGCAGCTTTTGTAAGGAACCAATAATCAGAACAAAGTGGGTTTAATTACAATTTAATCAATGATTCAACAGTCTTAAAATGGTACAGTTTAATTGCTAAGTTAAGCATTAACTGAATATGTAACTTTTTAAGCATGTGAATAAGGATAACCCATCCCATGAGTCGATAAAAAAGTGATTCTATAAACAAAATAAATCAAGATTACAAGTAGTAAGAGGGAGAGGAGGCAGGGAATGAAAGGGTACTGTTAGGCAATAATGATATTGTAAGAGTCTGCCTGGTTTATTTGGTAGCACGGCCTTTCCAGGGCAGATTCTTCACTGAAATAATATACACTCCCGCTTAAAAGAATTGGCAGTGATTGGTACCGCTACCCGAGGGATTTGGCAAGGATAAGTTCAGGACATAACCGCAGTTCGTGATTGAACTGTTAGCGTCCCTATAGCTTCCCTTAACCTTCCCTAAACCTTTCCCTAAACCTTCCTGAAACCCTTCCCAAAGCTGTGGAATACTTTGTTTAATACTTTGTTTAAGCGCGTGTTCATCGCCAGTTCTTCAGACCATGCACGCATTGGTTCCTAACCAATAGCTTTCCAAAGCTAGCCTCCAAGCTGTGTGTATACTGGTAACACACACAACATTATGTGCATGTGTGTGTGTGTATGTGTATAATTCATGCATACGATATCAATATTATGAAGCAATTTCTTTCAATTTAGAAAAGTATCGTTCCTCCGTAAATATAGTAAAACATTATCGTTCATTTAAACGAAGCATCATTCCTCCGTAAAAAAAATAAAGCATTATCGTTCATACTGAGCAAAGTCGCATTCTTTTGTGAGGAGAGAAAGGCATTTGTCCTTCATTTAAACAAAGTCTCATTCCTTCTTAAATTAGTAAAGCATTATCTTTTATTTTAACAAAGTCTCTTTCCTCCGTGAGTACAGTAAAGCATTATTTTTTTATCTAAACAAAGTGCCATTCCTCCGCAAATAAAGTAAAGCATTATCGTTTATTTTAATAAAGTATCATTCCTCCGTAAATATAGTAAAGCAGTATCGTTCATATTGAGCAAAGTCGTATTCTTTCATGAGGACAGGAAAGTAACAAAGTATCGTTCGGAAAAGAGTAAAGCATTATCGATCATTTTTAACAAAGTCTCATTCTTCCGTAAATAGAATAAAGCATTATCTTTCCTCTAAACAAAGTGTCATTCCTCCGTAAAAATAATATTTAAAGCATAATTTTTCATGCTCCGCCTCGCGATTGTGGAATTCTCTCCCAGCCTCAATTTGTTGCATCACTAGTATTTTCTTTGTTCAGGTCAAAATTAAAAACACATCTCATGGATCAGGCATATTCAACATACATGTACTTCTTAAATTGTAATTAGACTTAATCTAATGTTTATCATTAAGTTTTGTTTAGTTTTCTTTATACATGTAATTGTAAAGCGCTTTGATATATATCCATTAGGAAAAGCGCTATAGAATTAAAAGTTATTGTTATTATTATTAATTTTTCAGTTAAGCAAAGTACTATATTCCTCCGTAAATCTAGATTATCATTATCATTCATTAACAAAGCATCATTCCTCCGTAAAGAGTAAAGAATTATTGTTTATTTTTAATGTGTTCAATTTTATGTGTGACAGTTATCAATTAGAAATGATTCAATCTTGATTACTACTATGCTTGCATTTAAATATTGATAAAAACCACAAACTATATGTAGGATTATGTTTTGCACTGTGTATTTACAGATATTTTAATGGTTTTCTAACAAAATTGCCTTATGTGTTCATATCGTTTCCATGGCAACAGCCATTTTTAGGCATGATCGTGAACTCTAATGACTTAGATTATAATCAGAATCAACTGGGCACGTTAATAATTGTATACCTAGACACTGATTTTGTATTTTTATGTCACCATATGAGAAATATATGGCAATTTCTTATATTTCTGTAATTTCAATTTTTTTGGCACCATGGTGTTGTCATAGCAACAGCGCTCTTGTGCATGACTGTTACACTTAAAAAAACCTCAATCATCAAATGATAGACAAGTAATTTCGGTACTTATCTTTTCAATCTTAGGGTTTGTTTCCTCACTGAGGGGCTCCTTTGCTTCACTGCAAACACTGGAACTGAAGAAGACGGATCTGTCCGTATGACCAACATGTTTGGTAGTCAATTTAAAAAGTTTGGACGATGGCGCGCTGGTGGTACGCTTACTTCACTGTTGTTTGAGTTTTTTTCCGATATAGAATCTAGGACTGTGGCAACAAAGTCTTGACTCACCAGTGCTGGGTTGTTGTTAGGCTTGCACATTGGTATCCATATATCAGTCTTATATGCCAGAATATACGGTACTGACAGCGTCTGAATCGTCCAAAATTTGTTTCAATTCTTCATCTAATTTTATCAGATTTTCTTGAGATTCGTGGGTGCCGCCATTAGCGTAAGCAACATTGGTATTGATCATATTCATTCTCGGTATCGCGATATCGTGTTGATATTGTGTGCTGCCAGTAAAAAAAAATTACACGGTAATTACGGGTAATTAACCAATGAGATTGCAGAGATTCTGACACCCATTCTATAATACTTACTGAACCCTTATCTTAGTTACAATTGCAGCAAAGAATAAAGAGAAATAGTCTAGGGGCCATATTCTTGAAAACGTTACTAAGCCTAGTTAGTTGCTTAAGTACATTCAACTGCATGCATTTTTAGTAACCAACTAGGCTAGAAAGCTAGATTGCACAACTGCAGACAGGGAACTATTAGTAGCATCTATAGAAAGTTTTAGATTGCCAGGACAGTGACAGTGACAATGACTGTGGCTGTGACTGGCTGCTGCTCTTGATTCAACAATATGATGCATCTGCGGTTGCATTTCCACCTCAATGTTAAAATAGGCCATGCAGATTCCATGCCACAGTCATAGTCACAGCCACATGTGGCAATTTGAATCTCTCTAATGTCATACTTGGAAAAGACTCACAATGTGGACCTCATTATGTGGCAGCCCACATGAAGAATTGTGTTTTCCCAGAAACTGGCAGCATGGGCCAGAGGTCATGTTTGCAGCTGGTATTTACCCTTTCCATCTTAGCCTGCCTCCCAGGCTATTTGGTATGTCTAATCCCAAGTATATTATTGTGACAAAGCTACCATTGGCTTGGTAGCTACGTCGGAGTGCCGATTGCCTTGCCACCCCTCGAGTCGCACAATGAAATAAATGAATTGACACCACATCTTTGGTCCAAAACAAGCTCCTTTTGGCTTTATTCAAAATATATGGAAGATAGCGACTTCATGGTGATGCTCAGCAGTAGGCCCGTACTCGGCCTCTCCTCCCAATCAACTGCCATACCTGCTGCGATTGCCCTTCATTTATACAACTCTGGGCACCTCCAAAATGGCAATACTTTAAAGAGAAAGTAAATATTCTCCGCTTGCAAAACAGCAATTTGAGAATTGGAATCCTACATCAAGAAATAGTTAAGGAATGGCGACTGTAGAGTCAACACATCTTGTCCCCTCTGTCTCCTCTTGACTAAACATTGCTTAAAGGAAATACATGAGACACCACTTTCATCTGATCAACATGTGGGGTGGTATCACATGGCCTATGTTACCCCTTGTCTGGGAATATACTGTACAATAGTTTATAAAAGAAAGTACTTTTAGCCAATCAGCTCTGTGTCTGGATACAGTTATCCTACCTTATTGGTATATGTTCATGTACTGTCTGGTATAGTGCCATAGCATCTGCTAGTATCATCTGATGTAGGTTAGTCAAATATGTTTTGACATGTGGTCAAAACACCTGTGTCATGTCAAACCGGTACATTCACAATGGGGCTTTTGCTCCTTACTCTTTACAATGAGGAACGGTTCCTACCAGCAGCAAAGGTGGAGTTCACATGTAAAATCTAATTATTTTAATGAGACATGTTTGCATGTCACAATTATGAACAGGTCTGGCTGCAGTAGACTAATCAGTCACTTGTTCTTTAGGGGGCCCGGCTGAACATTAATGGGTGAACAGGGAAACAATGATAAGTCATGTCAAAACAAGGCACAAATGTGCAATGTTATAAGTTTGGATTTGAAATGTCCAACATCCTGGCATGAAGGCTGCTTCCATCTATGAAATCTCACTGAAGAACACTGAGCAAAGGATGATCGAAACTCAAGAGCATGTTGTGTGGAAAAAATATGTGCTGGTATTTCACTTCAATCTTTTGTGAATACAAAATAAGGGAGCAAGTTTCTCATACCCTTTTCTTTTGCAAGAGAAAAAAGAAGGATTGGGAGTGAGTGGCTTCATGAGGAGGCAAGGGGTCTACAGAATAGACTGTTTTCGTAATGTATGCACAAGACCTTTAATTTTGCACACGGCCGCAACCTCGGACAAACAAACGCTGCCCGTCGTCTGCACCGTACCATACCGCACGCATACGAAGTACAGAATGCGGCGCTAGCTCATGAGTGTATCCATACTTTGGCACTTATTTTATAAATTTGAACCCTAAACCTAACCCTAAACCTAATTCTAAACCTAACTCTAACCCTGGACAATTTCTTTGCAGTTGAATTCGTCCAAAAAGTGATTTCTACATCTCCATTTGCGCCCGTTTCGGCCCTAGCCCCGATACTGCTGCGGCAAGCTACAGGTATAGCCGTGACTAGCCGCGTACGCTGCCGTGACTTATGAACTATCGCCCACAATGCATGGGTCGCGGGTACAATACACTTGATTCACTTTTTTTCTTTGAACTAATTCGGACAATACATCTATCAGATTTACACAGCTGGCATATAACAATAAGTAAGATTGTCAGGAGTTCAGTTTCTCAGGGGAAAGTTATTTTTTTTAGAAGACAGTTCGGCAATAATCGGCGATAATCTCGGTGAACTACTGCTGCCACGGGATATGCACGGGGCTCTCGGTATTTGCAGCATGGCCTAAAATGCAAGGTGAAGATTTCTTCCATTCCCGAAACAAACAAACAAACAAAAAAAAACGCGATAAGTGCCAGCTCTGGATCAAGGCATGCGGAAGAAAAGACTTGACAACAGACAAAATCAGGAAAGACAGCTACATTTGCTCCAAGTGTTTTTTTACGGGAATGGCGGGCTGCGACAACAGATCACCCAACCCCAACACCTGCCGCCGCACCGCAGCCTCGCAGTGCGAAACAAGTAAGACAGCGAAAGCCGTGCGGCCAGCTCCCCGAGAGAGAGCTAGTAGCCATCGACTCGCTTCCCAAAAGACAGAAAGTTACCGAACAATCTTCCAGTTTGATGAACACATAGTGACATACCCCATCGTGTAACTGCAACTTCATACAGTATACTGTACCTTACTATGAGTGAACAATGTAAGTTGTATGTAAGTATATGAAACTAATCCTTCCCATACCTTTGTATTCATTTTTTAGAGGATTATATTTGCATTTTCACGTAGCGTAAGCTCCACGCTGTGGGACGGGCCGGCGAGGTCCGGGTCCGAGGCAAGTGTGTTCACGCTGCTATACTGCTTTCGCTAGCTGAAAAAGCCGACCCTTTGAATACCCGGTGATAGAAACAACCTTATCCTTCAAAATATCCTGGAGCTGCTTGACAGTGATGCCGTCAAGAGTTCCTGTCGATGTCGACGACATCACAGAATTCCCTCTCATAAAAAAAAACGCTCTTTCAGGTAAAATAAGACTGAAAATGCAACGAAAACCTCGGGACACCCGCTAGATTCGCACGCAACGATATGCGGACAAGACGGTGAGGACCGCTAATTAAGCTTGACTGAGGTAGCAACAGTAACTATGAATGACGTCATTTTGCATACATTACGAAAACGGTCTATTCTCTTCCTCTTCCACCAACTCCAGCGACCCCAATCCCCCATGTCTAGTCACGAAGGTGATAATATAACCCATAATCCCATATCACAAACACACTGCCATTTAATTAATGCAAATTCATTGTACTCTCCTTCTAGTTAAAAAAGAACACTTTACAATGATTTTCTCTTTGATCTCCTATGTTCAAAGCCACCGATTCTCTGGATGATTTATATTTTGATAGCCTATACAAGTGACCATTCAGGAAAGTCTCTGAAATGTTAGTATATTTTAGGTGTGCTATAAGTTTTCTTTAGAATTGCCTCGGATTTCTACTGAATAGATGGTGTCACCGTGCATTTGTCAGCTATGTCTTTGCAGAATTTGCAAAAACAGACAACCTCATACTTGTCCACAAATATTTCTCATTTATCAAATATGTTCCCCAGCACATGGCTAAGATATGGAAAGTGACAGCTTTTTTCAATGAAATGAGATTGAATTCAATTTTGATTTCATGAAAATATCAAACTTAACTCGCAAGTCGCTTTGCACAGGTAATGTACATTTCATTATATTGAATTTATACATAAAAAAATGCAGGTAGTCTGAATACATACATAAGACCATAATGAGGTGTTCGATTGGATGTGGTTGAAAACATATTGGGCGCTGCATTAAAAAAAGGGCAGCTCTGCCATACACAGCTATGTACAAGTAGCTATATGTAGGTCTGGATGTAAGTGTGGGCACTACGGCTGATGGTTATGTTGGCAAAAAGATACATCTTAACATACATACTTCTGCCATTACTGTTCTGTACATGTAAATAATAATACACTTCAGCCACGGCTGCCAAAAGATTATGCCAATTAACTTTCATTGAGTGAACCATTCTGCATGAATGATTTGATCAACCAGCAACTATAGAGGAGTCCTTCATGTGATCCTAAATCAAGCAAGAATGGGCCCTGTAAAATGATGGTAGAAGAGTTGTGTTATGGTTATGTCCAGGTTCTGTGATTGTGATTCATTACCTCTAAATTACTCCTTTCTACCACCTTCATATCCTCACCATAAAGGTAAGAGGTTTTAGTGGTGATTCCTTCACATGATGCTAAATTCAAATGAGAGTGTGGCAAAAGACTTCTGCTATGATAAAGGTTCTCACATCCTTTACCACTACTATCCATGACACTTCAGTCGCTCTTCTTCTCTCACACATCACTCTCCAATTTGCTTTGTACCCTTTTCTTTTAGGTACAGAAGGGGTAGTAGTGGTAATGACTGTAGGTAATGACTGTGACTGTGGGCGGGTGAGCAGTGAGGCTCATTGGTAGAGAGTTTGTCTCTCAATGGCAAGGCCCTGCGTTCGAGTCTTACACAAGTCCTTTGCAAAAGAGCCAGCGTTGTGTGTTCTCACGCCTCCCCCCTTCATGGGAAAACACTCCATCCCTCGGATAGGACGCTATATGGAGGTCCCGTGTTTACGACATCCACACTCTATGAATGCTAAAGAACCCACTTTACTTCTCGATTAAGAGCAGAGTGAAAACCCGGTGGAGTGGACAGAAAGCCTCTCATGGAAAACGGTTAAAAGGTGCCGACCCCCTGTGGTTCATCATCTTTCCAGAATTTGAAACGCCTTTCAATACCCACTATCAAAAGGCGTTTCCAAAGGCCTTTACGAACAAGTTTAAAAAAACGTTGCGTTCATCAACTCAAAGTCGCCCAGTCGAAAACTGGCCTTGTTACTGCGCAGCTGTACTGTGAGGTTTGATCGAGGAAGGAGGTGCGGCGCGCGCTTTGTGATCGAAATAGAAAGTCGTTTCAAAACAGCTTTGCGTTTATCTTGCTTGTACAAACGTGTTTCTGGCTCAAATGCATTTTAGATCGCACAAATTTGTATGTTTCAAAAAGGCTTTCCGAACCCCATAATCAAAACACCTTTGTGTTTATCATCTCATAAAAATTCCCTGAGAGGCATTTGGAAACCTTAATTCTACCCAAGAAAAGAGATGATAAACATACCCATAGAAGGCTATTCAGCCTATGAATGGCATCAAACAGTGCCATATGGAAGAAGAAGATGAAGAAGAGTGTGGGTTGTAATCATGGCAGAACTGAACCAGCTTTTCCCGGAGCTGGGACATAAGCAAAACGTGTGCTTATTTGCCAATCTGCTCTAGACCAATCTTACTGAGATACTGATCAAAAAAGAAAATTACTATTTGTTGGTGGTGCATGTCACCTGTGCACTAAGTTTATTTGTTTGGTTTTTTAGAAAAAAAGTATAGTTTAATGCATTATTCACATCAGATCCTTTATGCATCATACATTTTGCAAAATGGATAGTTTCCTTGCCCTAGAAAACAGAAATCAGTTAATGGCCCCTAAAACTAAAGACAAAGCACGACTCCAGATCACAAGAGAACATTATGCATACCCGTCTCCTGTGTAACATGCATTACGCATCACATTTTTAGATAAATTTTTGTCAGCTTGCTCAGAAGCGAGTGACTAACGAGGCCCTTGTGGGGGGGGGGGGGGGGGGGGGCATACGATTCTGGTGAAACTGCAGTGAAGCTGTTGCAGACAGGATACTCTAAGCTTGGTAGTCCTATATTATCTGACCGAGATAAGAAGCAGTCACCACTTTGTACCATTTGCAGCTCTCCCCTCATTACAGGAGCACTTACTACAACTTAGCATTCATCTGAGTGTGGAGCTTTTCACTCGTACATGAACTTAGTGCATGTGTGAATTAAAGCAGAGCAAGATGTATTTTGCATCTAAATTGCCATACTTGTCAGTCGCGTAGTTAGGCCTACTCTGTCTAAGTGTGTGTGTGGAGATTTATGCCTTGCTCGCTGCAACTCTATGAATTCTAAGTAGACAGAGGAATTCTTATGATTAATCTTTGCTGATTTTGTGATTATCACAGCACAGTAGAGAAACAGACCTTTACATTAAAGGTCCCCTGTCATCAAAATGTATGTTGACTTATGTTGATGCAACTTAATATGTAGATAAGAAAATCACTAACTGTTCAATGGAAATATGTGTCCTATATTTTAAAATATTTTTTCTGATAAGCCCCGCCTCCAAAATATCCTCCAACTCAAGATTCCCCCTGTGACAACATCAAAAGTAGAAATTAGCAGGATAATAGACATAATTTATGCACAAATTAAACATTGCACTGACTACCTGCAAGTGCTTATAATAGCATCACATAGCTAGCATATTTCTTACATAAGGAAACGATTATTCCTACATGAAAAGTTGTTAGATGGTATTGTGTGAAGACATGTGATGGTCTTGTGGGCAGGTGGAGGTAGTCATTGCTGCGCCTCCTCCACCTTGGATGGAAGTACTGGGCGAATGCATGGCAAGGGAGCGCTCGCTATACATCTTATAGAAAATTGCTATCAATGGCAGCGGGATGCATAGTGGGATGCAATCACTATTACACACTGCACGCATTATACACCAGTTGCGTGTGCACAACAACACACTGCCACTGTACATACAGCTCTGTGCACACTGCATGCACCTTGCGCAAATAATCCTTTCAGCACACGAGTGACAAGAGTATGGAAAGCCCCATGTCACAAAATCCCCAAAACGGAACGTTCCGTTTTTTAAGGCTATAAAAACTTTAAAAATGGGACAATTCCATTAAAAACGATATTGTTGGCAAGTCTAATATTGGATGAGTGGGAGTCACTATTAACTAGACAATGGCTAGTACTGCTAATGAAAAGGGTGAGTGCAATCCTCTCATAGTCATGTTACATCAGAATGGATGGGCTAGTAAGACGGCCTCTCGTTAGAAACAAAAGCTTAACTGATGGATGCTACACATTGTGCATACTGCATACCCATTCTGAAATGAGATTAATTTCTGCCTGACAGTCAGAATAGATGGGCAAGTATTGTGAGGAATATAAAGTAGCTAGACAAAATGATGCTACATATAGTACACACCCAATCTGAATGACATTAAACTTGGACTCAATAATCAGCACAGAATAGATAAAGTCTATTTTGAGGAATATAGCTAGAATACTGATGCTACAGAATACACACACCCAATCTGAATGAGGACAAACTTGCACTCGATATCAAAATAGGAGAATACATGAAGGTGGGCAAGTAAAAGAGTTTGATATGAGGATAGCTAGACAACTGATGCTACACATAGTACACACACACAATCTGCTCGAGCTTAAAGATTGTCCGTCCCTTTTGCAAGCTTAAATTTTGAAATCGTCTATCACGATGCAACTGATGCTACACATAGTACACACACACAATCTGCTCGAGCTTAAAGATTGTCCGTCCCTTTTGCAAGCTTAAATTTTGAAATCGTCTATCACGATCGTAAATTAAAGAAAGTGTGATTCAAGACCATTTCTAAAAATATAGCATGTTGAAGCTTTCTGTATATGTAAAAATTTCAGCCATTAAATTTCAAACCGACTTTTTTCGTACTACGAAAAAAGTATTAGTCTTTGTTACAGTATCTATGTGGTTATTATGCGTGTGTGAAATTCTAATTTTATGAGAAACTACCAAATATTGGAGATGATTCCTTCCATAGAACAATTTGTTTCATAATGCGTTTTATAATTTAATAAACAGATTAATCAATCAAGCAGACATTTCAACACAAACTGCTAAGAGCCTGAGGTATAGACTATTAATCAGACGTTGTTTACGTGCATTATTTGAATTTTACACAACGTATCAGTTTCAAATTGTGAATATAGAGCTTGCTAATACTTCTCTATGTTTTGCCAATGTTTCGATGGTTTTGTGGTGATCTGAAAAAGGGACTGGCTGTCTTTAAACTTTTGCTTGACAGATAGTCAAGGTTCTACAACACACCAGGAAAGGCTTGAACTCTCAATCCCAGCTATCTGTCTGCTCATCAACACATAGCCTTGAATGCAAGCTGTGGAATACATGGACACCCTGCCTACAATAAATGGACACAGAATGAGCACTGCTGTCACAACCGAGTCTCCACACCTAGACCAAAGATAAGCACATGGAGTGCCAGCAGCCATTTAATTAATGCAGATTCATTGTACTCTGCTTCTATAGTCACAAAAGAACACTTTACAAAAATTTTCTCTTTGATACCCCATGTTCAAAGCCGCCGAATCTCTGGATGATTTTTGCCTGGATTTCACGTATCAACAAAATCGGATGCGCAGAAGAATTTGGGGAAATATCCTCAGCCCATACACTTTTGACATTTGTGACATGTAATTCCTATGATTCAATCGAGGAATATTGTTACAATATGGCAACAAGGCTCTAAACGTGACATCAAGTTGCAGTACAAAAGTCTCAATTTAACAATGTTTCGCATCATATTCCATTAAAGCTGCGCCCAAGCTGGTACAGTCAAACCTGTCTATAGCGGCCGCTCAAGGGAAACTACAAAAGTGACCACTATAGACAGGTGGCCACTATAGACAGGTCGGCGGCCATTTTGATTTTGAGCATGTGTATGTTTTGCACTATGTGACCTTCATGGTGCAACTTAATTTGTTGCTTATGTATGATATACATACATCTTATTTTTATGTGCTATATAAACTGTATTTTATCATGTTTTCTTTCAATGAGAAATATGAATAAACCTGAAGGCGCATTTTCGTTATCTGTGTATTATTTTGTGTGTGCAATTTTGTGTGAGATATGTGTACTATTTCGTTTGTGCCCTGAAAGGGGCCCTTGAGCAATGGTTGGCACGGTAAAGGAGCATCCAAGGGTATGTCTAGATCTGCAAAAAGAAGAATGAAATACAATATCATGCCATAAAATTGTCTTCAGTGTTCGAACAAAAATGAATAATCAAGCAGATCACTCGTAGAAAGTGATTTTATGTAAACTGTAGCAAATGCGTCATTATCAGATGAATATGTGAATTCATATCATAATTTCATCGGCTATCTCAACTCTCGCGAGTCCCGGTGATAAATACATGTACTACGTTAGATATTTTATGCCACGAAAGACAATTTCTATTCTAACTAATGAAATAAATGTGGTTTAGCAGAGAAGACACATGTTGTCGAATTTCTTTCAAAAGTTAATGTGTGATTAGTCTCTTATTCATGCCTTGCTGCACGACCTAGCAGCACTGCGAGGAACTACATGCATACATTAGTACAGGCGGGCGTAAATCGTAATTGTTTACAACTTTGAACAGAATTGTTAACTTTGTGAAGTAAACAGAATCTTGAATTGAAATACCCCTCTGAAAAAACCCCTGAAACGTTCGTTGATTACAAAAATCTGCAACTTATTCATGTCCACATTTTGAAAAGAAGAGAATCGAGCTCTACCGGCAGCCTACCGGATAATCAGAATGATTAGTAAAGATAACAACAAGGGCCGCGTATGATGAAAAGCCCGCTTGCCGCTTTGGCATTGGCATTGGCATTGCTTTGAACATGTTGAATAGTGAATAAGCGGCATAACAATTTCAAAAGAACGACAATTTGCCGAAAACAGGATCTTGAATTAAAATACCCATGTTAATGATAATCAAGTGTTCTCTTTGTTGTTAGTAAGAACCTCCCCATCTTCGTTTCTATTGTTTCACTCTCCGATCGATCTCAGGGAATGATCTACACCTAAGCGTTTATAGTGCAGAGCAGGTGCAGTGCATGAAGCTCGGGGCCACTTCGTCTAAGTTATGTACGGTAAATATTCATTTTGATTGATAATAGAAAAAAATGATACCGCTACAAATGCACACTAAAATATATTTACTATCCTAACATATTTTATTTAATTGAGAAATATTCTTTATCGTGTCTTTTAAAATATTTTTGCCTCAATATTTTCAGAACGGCTGTTGATTAAAGTAAGCAACTTATTCCATAGGCATAATGATGAGTTTCGAGTTACAGCCGAGCTGCGTGCTCGCAAGCACTGAAGAACCGCGAGGTGCTGCCAGTCTCTGCATAGCGCATATCATGGATTGATCTGGGCATGCATGGGCTGAGGGCGTGCGCGAGGGCCAGGCTGGCCGCGGGGATCCGGTGTATTATTCATCACAACAATAAAACCGAATGCGGGATGGGGAGATTCACCAAAAAAAAAAGAAAAAAAAAAGGATTTCATTGATTGAGGGTAATTAAGTTCAGATCCTGCTTTTTGTTTGGCAAAGTCTTTTACAAGTTTCATACCATTGGAAAATATGTTGATATAAGCTGTGTTGCATCATGCAGCTAGAAAGCGGGCTTTTCACGCCGATAGCTTTTTCATGGCAGTTTAAGTTCCGTCGCATCGCATTTCAGAATTGATGGCCGCTATACACGGTAAAATGTTGCCCACGGGAGACAAAATGAGTGGCCGCTGGCCGCGTTAGCCAGGTGGCCGCTATATAAAGGGTCTACAACACTGCATTTCTCTGCGGAGGAGTTGAAGGTGGCTGCTATGGGCAGGTGGCCGCTGAATCCAGGTGGCTGCATAGCCAGGTTTGACTGTATTTTCATCTCAAAAAGTATCAAATTTTGTATTCGCTTGTCCTTATTAGCTACATTACAAGCACTATGTGACAAAATTGAAAGTTCAGCAGTGAAAGCTGAAATGCATGAATGTATAGAAATGTGTATGACCTATTAAAAAATCCAGGTGAACTGCTAGTCATGAATAAGTTGCGGCATCAAATCTCGTTCAAAGGGATGGATATCCATGTGCTTAAACATCCTTGCCTAGACTACATGTAAGTATCCTTTCATCCATGTTCTTAAGCCTGTGAGAAAGTATTACAATAGTATTAATGTGTACACTTAGTTATGGTTGCATCAGTGCATCAGAAAGAAACTTGAACCCCATTCATTTACACCACCTATCCGCAAAAAAGGCGCAACATTTGCGGCAATTTTGCCGTTGCATTACCGATAGCTCCATATATGAACGGGAATCGCTCAAATAATGCGGTATTTGTGTCCTCCTTTTTTGCGCTTATGTTGTGGCTTTTTCGCGGATCGAGACCTAGTCCGCAAAATAGGCGTAAATGTTGCGCCTTTTGCATCATGCTCTGGCGTGTGGGTCGCTAATCCTACCGCTCGTATGGCTGAGCGGAGCATCTCAGCATTGGTTTGGAGAGACATTATGGCTTTTTTGGTGTATATGAACGGTGCTTTTGCAGCTCGCTGGAAACTTGCTAACCGATGTGCATCAGTAATGATAGCGGTATATGGTATATGAACGGGGCTTTAGAAAGAATACTCCACAGCCTTGATGCTAGACTACTCCCCCCTCCCTGACTGCAATTCCCTATTACAGGTGCCCATAATTGGAAAGAATCAATTTAGTCCAGACGGCCAGAATGCCAAGTCAATACATACTGAAATGGGTCTGTCTGCAGTTGAGACAAGTTGGGCGAACTACGGACAAGCGAGGGCGACATTCAGATTGAAAGGTACTTCTGATTTAAAGAGGTAGCAGTGGTAAGGATAAGGCATGCTTGTTACATGTGTAATACTTGCTGTATATATCCACATGTTCAGGTCCATATACATGTAGTTCTATTTTGGGGAGGGAAGTTCTAATTCCATTGAACTTTTTCCATTTTCCTTGGTTTTCACAAAATGTTATTTTTTTGACCTGCAAAAGGGACACTCTATCTTTAAGACTATCAGCAGCACTGTTTGATATTAGCAGAATGTCATAGCAAGCGGTGGCAGCATGTCCTCCCATAGTAAAAGGCTGGTTACCCTCTGTCTTGATAAGGAAAGAAGAATACAAGGGGGCACAAGAAGAGGGCAGGTATATAAAGAGATATATGAGATGAGACGGGAAAGAGAGATACATGAATTGAGATAGACAGTGAGAGAGAAATAGCTAGGAAGATTTTGAACATCCTCTTACATACTCTTCCAGTCATTCTTTCTTGTTATAATCTTTTCATAATTTTAATTCTTTAATGAGTTGTTCGTCATCCTGTTAAACCTTACTTCATTTACCCAACCCTCTTTCCTTTGTAATGTTATAAAGATTTATGTGCTATCATAGTGACAAAAAAAAAACAATGCACATCAATATTGCAAACAATGGCAGTTTTTATAAACAGTGCAGCTTATTTGAAGACTGGTTTGAAAGGGACATACAACTGAGCTTTTGTGGCGCGATATCATTTATAGAGGGCGCTGCAATCGACGGTGTTCGGCGGCGGTCTTATCAGCCCCACCCCAGTGCCGGCACTGCCCCAACCTCAAGATCTGCAAACCTGTGTTTGTGGCGATCTTGTGTTAAGTAGCAAATTGAGGTGTTCTGGAGCATGGCCCGGCTCGTTTAACAATCGGGAATCTCCGTATAACTTTGGCAAACAAGCACACAATTGCAGCGATATGGGTGACTTTACACGTGATATGTGCTCATTTTGTGTACATACACCATGTGTCAAAGACTGTTGCTAGTAGCACACAACCACGAGATTGCCACTAACACAATTTTGCAGATCTTGAGGGTGAGGCAGTGCCAGCACTGGGGTGGGGTTGATAGGACTGAATGCTGCCGATTGCAGCGCCCTCATAAACGATATCGCACCACAAAAGCTCAGTTATATGTCCCTTTAAAAGTCCCCTGTCATCAAAACTGTTCACTGAAAATATGTGTCCTGCTCACTTAACTGCCGTAGACATTGCATTCAGCGATGCGGCTTTATCGCTTATCACAGTAGCAGCACTGTGTGCATGCACTATACATTGATATACAAACTGGACATTTTGCGGATGTGGCCCATGATTTTTCGGAATAAATCCTGTCGATTTGAATAAGTGCCAAAAAACAGAGAAGTGAGACAAATTCAGAAATAAAGATGGGAGTATGAGGAACAATCTCCCTTTTTTAGAGCTAGCAAAGAGGGGGAGGAATATATATGCATACTGCATTTATTGCCAACAAGACCTTAGGATCTGTGGTCAAGCCAATGATATTGCACTGCGTATAGCCAAGAAGTAGTGAAGAAGGAAGACATGCCTATCATTAATGCAGAGATTTGTTTTAATTTTTTTAGTAGAGCACAATATCGGCTCAAATGCTTCTGAGTAATTATATCGGATTTTTTTTCAAAAAGGTACCCGTTCGATTAAAACAGACGGGGGTAGATGCCCCATTGAAATAAGGAATTTTCCATACGAACGAGATGTATAGCGATCGCTACCTTGTCATTCGCCTGTTACCCCTGGGGCGGAAGAGGCACGCCAGGCCGCTCACTTAACTGCCACAGACATCAACAAAATAAAGATAATACATTTAATCCTCATATGTCTCTGCCGGCAGCCTATCACAGAAATGTGATGTACCATTGTTTTTCTAAGTATGTGATTAATATTGTGTGAAGATTGATATTTATTAGTGTGGCAATTATTTTTCTTTCTTTTTTTTTGCAATATCAAAAAGTTCCATGTTGATCAAATCATACCATGCTTAGACAGGAAGAGTATTTCCTCTCTAGGTATGCACCAATTGCACAATTGTAAGCCCCAAAATGCAAAAGCTCCCTACAGTAGGAAGGGGGATACGTCCTCCCCTCCATCACCCACCCACCCTTGGTCGCTTCGCTCCCTTGACATTGAGTGTTCAGTTTTTTTAATTTCAAATGTTGGCAAGTATGTAATATTTGCAATTCCTATTAATTCGTCAGCAGGCATTATAAGTTTGTGATAAATTGGCACAATAATTCAATGAAAACAATTACACATGATCTCAGGGCAATGTAGCCCCAGAACAGCAAAAAAGAAAATATCCCCCTCATAGTGCATAATGCAAAATATAGTGGGGGTGTGTGTCATGAAATAAGGCTTGAAAAGTAGCAGCGGCAAGTTACTTCCAACATTTTTTCCCTGGCACAGCAAAACTGACTAGTTTAAAGCCTACATTTTCACATACATTTTTTTCCACGCATGTCGTGGTTGCAGACACCCAGCGTTTGTGCTGTAATATGCATGCACTGCTCCTGGGCCAGCTATCATGTGTACATGTACACAGGCAAATGGGAGAAAAAGATATGTACATGTTATTGCAACACTCGATTGTGGGCTTTAGTGCTACGTAGTGGGAGTGACCACCAGCATGTGCTTAGCACTGAACCGGGAAGACAAAAAGGCCTTCAAAAGGTGATCATGAGCAATCTTCTTGCGAATGGTCTTAAATTCATGTATTATCTATTTTAGAAACTGAAAGTTATTTCCCCTCATATGATCCACACTTTGAGTAATAAGTGATTAAATCACAAATCCTCCAAATGTTCAATCTGAACAATTTGAGCATTTGTGATTTAATCACTAATTACTCAAAATGTAAATGATTTTAGGGCAAGTTTCTCAAATGGACAATGCATGAATTTAAGACCATTGGCAAGAAGATTGCTCACAATCACCTTTTGAAGGCCTTTTGTTTTCCCAGTACGGTATATATACTCCCTTTAAGATTTTGTGACAACATATTTGCATGTTTTTAAATTTGTGACCTTGTACACGTTATGCAAAATTCATGGAAATAAAACCCTCATGAAAATCACAGTTCATACAGTAGTTTGTCTGGTGATCTTATCCCAGTGTTGCATGGATGTAGAAGCTGTCAGTTTCAAATTTTGTTCTACCAGTAAGTGTATCCAGAGGTTGTGTTGTAATCCTTATATCTTACACTGTACATGTAGATGTTGTTTGTGACATGCCTGTACCTGTTCTAAATTGATTTTAAAGGACCTTCTCGACCACAGTAAACACAAAACACCTACCCTGGTCAGATCATTGCTTATTCGCAAAGCCCAAACTTGCGAGTAGATTAGGGCCAGCGCGGGTATACATACTGTAGTGCTGGTGGCTGGCCAATGTATATGCGTGCTAGTTTTGCAATCTCAAATTTTGAATGACCTTCATTTCCTCGCATGATTTCTAACATTAATCGTAGGCATGCTGTTCTTTGTCATGCCAAATCTGCCAATGAGAAATAAAACGATTTTGTTCCAGATCATTTCTACTCCCCATTAATGATTATTATTAATTGCTTGTGATATAATTTTGATTTTTTATGCTACACAAATTGCAGAAAACATCTTAAATTGTTATTTGAAAATGCAACTCATAAAATCAACATCATTTATAAACAGCACGAATCATGACGCAGATAGGAGACTACTGCACATGGTTCGCTGTTGTCATTGATGTTCATATATGTACAGATACCTGGCGGGGCCTTATGTTAGCCAGTTAGATAGTTAGTATAACAGTTTCTCAATTGAATCTGCCGTACTGCGCATGACTGTTCTTAGCTTCTCCGGTGAGTTTCCCTGCAAGTGTCTTAACAGAAAGCACACCCGGGTGTTCTCCGGAGGTTACCCCAGACTTACCCTGGTCGGTACTAGGGTAAAAGTTCTCTGGAGGTTGTCCTGTGTTTAGCGTCTTAATAGACAGTGGGTAACTTGTTCTTCCGAAGCTCTCTGGAGGCTACCCTGCATTTTTTTTTCTCTGTGAAGACAGGGTGTAAGATTGATCAAGTTAAGATACTCTCTCAGTTCAGTTTTGGAGCAATGAAGAGCGCAAATTGAAAAGCATGATACCCCAATTATGATAACGTCTCTGTGAAATGGCCATCTTATGGCACTCTGATATTGTGATGTGGTCCGCTCATGAGCTGTCTCTGTCATTGATGATGTTGTCTCCACAGCAGGCCTGTTCACCATTCTTCAGATTTTTGTGCATCTCTGTTTTATTTTTCTCTCTGTCTCGTGCCTCCTCTCTTTGTCTCTATTCCTTTCTCCCCCCCCCCCCCTCTGCCTTATGTAATTGTTCTACTTGTCTCTTTACTTTTGTTTTCTTGCTGTAATGTATGCTGTCCTTTCCCCCTCTTGTCTGCTCTTATCTCTATTTTTGTTCTATTCTTTTTACCCTTAAATATTTGCTTGGTCATTTTTCAAGCCTATTACTGTGTATTGAATTCCCTCTCACTCCCCCTCTCTGTCTCTCTATCAAAACATTCCTCTTTGTCTCTGTCTGTATCTGTCTCACTGTTCTGTTTCCCCCTCTCTCTCTCTATCCCTGTCTCTTTCTCTGCAGCTGTTCTTCTTCTTCTTCTTCAACTTCTCATGTATTTTTCTCGACAATTTTGTAACTCATTTGTGTTTTGGTGTGTTTATAAATTAAATGATGTGTTCTTACTTTTCATCACATATTTTATTTTTATAAGTATTCTTCTCTGCACGCTCCTTTTTATTCCCAATCATACTTCTTTTCTGCTTATTCTTTTTCATTTTCCCTCTGTCACTCTCACACTCTTTCTTCTATTCTCCCTTCTAACCCTCTCCACTTCTCTCCTCATCTTTGCATTTGTCCCTCCCTTCTCCGGTTCAAATGATTACCCTCACATACTTTGGATCTGTACTACATGTAGAGTATGACATTTAGTTATCTCTCCAAACCAGCCGAGTGCATTCACTTTAACTTAATAACTACTGCCCTCTCTCAGTAAAGTACTTTGCACGCTTTTCCTTCGGTGACCTATCACACTTTGTCCCTTCTAAGTCACTCTCAAAGTCTTTCTTTTAATCTCCCTCTGCATTTCTCAATTTCTTTGGTAAGTAACAACCTGCAGTTTATAGTAATTATGCCAAGCCATGTGAGCAAGTGCATCATCAATCATGGTAGCAACCTTAAACTAAATACTGCCCTCTCTCAGTTGAGACAACACACACAGGCAGTTATGGGATGCTGTAGCCTTGACATTCATTAGATTGAAATTCTTCTCCCTCGTACAATTTTCTTTTCAGTGCATCCTCAATAATTGCAGCCGCCTTAAACTTAATACTGCCCTCTCTCAGTTAAGACCCCCAAGGAAGAACAGCAGTATTTCATTAATACAGCTGAATTTGGGCTATCCTCCGTTTCTGATACTGTATATATGCTTCTTAACTTGTATACATTGTATGTATTTTTTATTTTGATTCGGAAATAAATACAAACAATACAAACAAACAAACAACACATGCAGACAGTTATCGGCTGCTGCAGCCTCCACATTCATTTAATAGATCTTCTTATCAAGGGGATAGTTTACTCTGAAATCAAGTTTGTTTCAATAAGAGCAGACGCATGAAAGAAAGATCTTATTGAAGGTTTTGAATAGAAAGTTTTAATTTTGTGACATCATGTGTGAAGTGCTTTCTCATATGTTGTGTACAATTTCTTTTGAAATTGTGCAAGATGTTTAAAAAAAAATACATCCTTTTACCTGTGCACGTAATACATCATTAGAAATACTTTTTTTTTACACACATAGCTGTATGAAGAAAACAAAATCATTCCGTTGTTAAAAATACAGAAAGAGCAATTTATGTTATTATACTGTACACAGTACCTTATGGTATAAAACTTAAACAATCATGATAACTTTCTTATCGTTTGATGGACTTTTGTTGAACATTCACTAATATGTTTCTTTCAAGTTTCTGCTTTTGTTGAACCCAAATTATCTTCAAGGTGAACTATATCTTTATGCCTCAGTCACATTTGCTATGGCCGCCGGCCACGGCTAGTCAATTTCTACGGCCACCGTAGAAAGTTCTACGCCATGGCCATGGCCATGGCCATCACGCTATAATTCTACGGCCACCCTACGGCCTGTAAAAAATAGGAATCCGCCGTACGTCGACCCTACGGCCATCGTAGATTTTCTGTGGCAGCTGCAGAAATCTCTCGAATTCAGGTATCTACGGCCATGTCCGCCCGCCGTAGAGCAAATGTGACTGAGGTTTTAACAGTCTCTCTTTTCAGTAATGCATCCTCAATAGACCAGTTCGTAATTTCACCATGGTCGGACAATCCACTGAATAGATACTACGAGAGTGCTGACTGAGATTTTTTCTTGAAGCTGTGTTAAATGATGGATGTATCGAGACATTTTAAGTGTGCCCGAAACGACAATAGAAGCAGATGCACATCGTGGAATGTTCTTTCACTACTTTCTCAGAGCTGAATAGCTGTTGCCACATTTGCATGATAATAAATTGAAATGCGGTCGACTATCTAATGAATTCTCATTTTACTCTGTGAGTAGTGAAATTGACTTGAGGTCATTTTCTACCAGCAATAATCTGCACATGCGCAAATTGGAATTACGAAGTGGCTTACAGTTGTAGCAGCCCGAAAGTAAATGCTGTCCTCTCTCAGTTATGACTATACACTCAGATAGATAGATATTCTTCTTCCTTCTGTTCTTCCTATTATCAATGACTTTTCAGTTGATTAGATGTTATATTGATCATTCTCTGATGTATATGAGATATGACATAAATGGTTCATTTGAATTCTAATATAACATTGCGATGTTATGATTGGAAGTGTTTGTTGGTTTCATGATGGCGGGCTTGAAAAGACACTCACAAAATGATTACCGTATTTTTCGGTGTATAAGACGCATGTTTTTCCCCTTGAAAATCACGCCAAAGTCCGGGTGCGTCTTATACACGGCGTTAGAAAAAGTCGGGTCTTTCAAACTTACACGTATACACATGTATGGGACTATGCATTGTGTGACAACAATCAACATTTAACAACAAAATAAATGGCTTTGATAGCCCGACATAATACCGGTAATACGATCTCAATCACATCATCAGCATAATTACAGGTACGAAGGAAGCACCAGGACTAGTATTTGTCTGAGACACCTCAAAGAAACCGCTAGCTAGAAAGCTAAGCCCTAAGGATAACCTCCGTTAGATCAGAGCCGCTATTGTTGCTTTGATCCGGCCTCGAGGTGGCGCTGTTCACATTATCGTCTGCGGAGATTTTTTTTTTTATCTCCGAGGCCAAAAGGTATACAGCGCCACCTGGAGGCCGGATCAAAGCAACAATAGTGGCTCTGATCTAACGGAGGTTATCCTTAGGGCTTAGCTTTCTAGCTAGCGGTTTCTTTGTGGTATCTCTGACAAATACTAGTTCTGGTGCTTCTTTGAACTGGTAATTATGCTGATGATGTGATTGAGATCGTATTACCGTTATTGTGTCAGGCTATCAAAGCCATCTATTTTGTTGTTGGATGTTGATTGTTGTCACACAATGCATAGTCCCATACATGTGTATACATGTACGTGAGACCCAATTTTTTTTTTTTCAAATTGCGTGCTCAAAGTCGAGGTGCGTCTTATGTGCGGGGGCGTCTTATCTGCCGGTCGATACGGTATTTGATCCACCTACTGTGCAATGAACTATGATATCTGAGCTAAGATGTGTGCAGGTGATATCCTCTTTTATTTGCTTTTCTCTTTTCTTTGCTCTTCTTTTCTCTCACAGCATTTAGCAAGGAAAGTTCCATAACAGAGGAGAATGAAGATTCAGATGTAAGTATAGAAATGAAATACTTATTGTATTGAAAATGCATGATATGTATCCCATAGGATTTGACATACACATTACCAATGACAAAAACAACAGTTCCCCAAATTGTGTGGAATCATCTCATCACCGTTAAATGTTGATTTAAACAAAAATGTGTATGACATATTATTGTCTACATGTGTATGCATGTACATGTATGTCAGTCAGTCAGTCAAAAAAGTTAAAATCTATCCAGAAAGAAAGAGGGAGGTTTGTGAAAAAATGCATATTTTGAGGGAGTGGTACCCTTTCTAATGGCCTCATGGAGGTACTTTCTATCAGCTTGGAAATCCCATTTGCAGTTATGTGACATAGAGCTTCCCTCTTTTCCATCAGCATTTCAAATGAAAACAGTATGATCTTACCTAGCCTTGCTTCCAGGTCAGTAGATATTTCTCAACCAAACTATTCAATAAAGGGGTCTGGCTGCAGTAGACTTATCATCCATGATTTCTTCTTCAGCTTGGATGGACTGAGAAAAGAGTTGAATGATACAGTGACTCTAGTCTTAGAGTTCTTGACTCTATTAGTCAATTGGGATTACAAATGCCCAACAGCATGGATGCCAGACTATATCTTGCCTACTGCCACAGTCAGTACGTGCTGGAGCAGATTTGATTTATAGTCCTGAAATAGACATGCAGAGCCTGAATATATGGAGAGAAAGTGGATACTGGGATGGTTGGCCAGGAGTATAATATCTTGGCATCTGAAATGCCATTTCTTGCTTGTTTCTGAAGGGTTTTGTTAGCTAGCCTCAGTTAGTTCATGATGCACATACACAAATGAGTTAGTTTGCAGGCTCCAGCCTGTGTTGGTCAGTGAGTGAATCTGAATCTGAATGTGTCTGAAGTGCAGCCGGTTTATGCATTTGTACATGCCTCCTGAGACACAACTGTCAAGTTAGGCTTTTGCAGACATACAGAGTAATTATAGGCTTAATTTAGTCTCTGTCTGCAAACTTCAAGTGAGTGGTGTTCACCTGATCTGGTATTAGGGCAGATTTCTTGGTCATGAAAGAATACCAGTTTACAGTGACAAATTTAAGTGTGGATTTTCTACAAATTTATCAACATCAGGGCCATTCTCATTACAAAAAATCACAAAGTTAAAAATCACAGAATTTCACAATTGTGTTCTCATTACACCAAAAAAATCGCGAAGTTAGAAAAATTGTGATTTTTCGGAATGAACTACGCATGCCCAGCACGCTCGATCGACCATTCCCGGCATGCAATTCGTTTTGCGTGTAGTTCTAGTGGGATGTAAACCAAAGACTGTACATAGAGCGCTGCGCAGCACTATGTCTTAAATGTATATAAAACATGCAACGAAATTGATTTGCTCGGTCAAGCTACATGTAGCTTCAAGCAAAACTTAGTAGGGTTCGAATGCACGTACGCACAATCGCCGTGTACAAAACAGCCATCTGACGCAGTATTTTCCTGAAGGAGCAGGGCAATCCCGTGGTGTAAACATCTTTAACAGTTCAACATCTTCCGTGACTAGGCTAGTCTAACATCTCAATTAGTTGTTAGACTCATCCCAAATAAGGTTAGTCCAAAGTTCATCTGTGACTACGATTAGATCTAACGTTAGGTTTACCGGCACGTTTATTAATTTTCCGTGGCTAGTAGCAGCAGCTGCCTAGTACTGCTAGTGCTACATGTAGTGCATAACGACGTTAAGCGCGTCAAGATGAAAACGAAGCACGACTCTTCACTACAGACCAACTTTTTAAGACCTCATTTATCAGTTTCTCTTAGTTGTAGAGTATGCAGCGCAGTGCGGTCATCACTGAATTGATCTAGTTTAGTGAGTGCAGCTGCCGTAGCTTAGCTTAGCCTGTAATGTATGTAGTACTGCGGCGCACATATCAGCTAGCTACTCGATCGCGCGCTACTGGAAGAGCAGACGTCGGAAGTCACGTGAATAAAATCACGATTTTTCTGTTGTGTGCGTTCTCATTGCAAAAAATTGTGAAGTTTCGGTGCAAAGTTAGAAAAATCACGCTCTGACTTGCGAAGTTTCATGCGAAGTTTCGGATGTTGTTGTTTCTGTTGTTTTAGATCAGAGTAATGATATTTTTTCGTAGATAACACCATAGCTACTGATTTCAGCCAAGTTTGCAGCAAGCGAAAGCTTAGTGAGGTATGTCATAAGTCATGTCATATGTCATGTATTGTTATGATTTCATCTTTGGAATTGTTTTCTCAGTGATAGCACAATTATAAATTTACCCTTTTGAGGTGTGACAGATTGTGGACATTTTTCCCCAATTTACCTCTGGCAAAGCTACAGAAGATTTTTACTACAGACTTTACAATGTAGGAGGGTACAGTATGTGCCACTGCTTTTATCAGCTGGAACAATGCTTTAATCACACTAGACTAAATATGCTGATATGTGTGACATGACATATGCATGACATGGGGATTTGAATCATCAACAAATAGTCATCATGAGGCAAAGACTAATTTCCATGTTAATTGAAAGGGATTTCTGAACCCAAATATCAGTAAACCTACTCTGCATGCTATGAATATTGAATAAGAATGTCTTGTGGAGGAGAGTGCTACTAGTCTCCAGCACCAGCTGTTTCCATAGGTTAGAATGGACAATCATTTTTATATTTTATGATGACTAAGAATGTGTCCACACACAAAAAGTTTTCCTTGAAACCCTATAAAAAATGTCATATTTGTCCACGCACACAAGAAAATCTGTCCTGTAACACTGTAAAGAAATGTTGTATAGGTAATAGGGCATCCACGCACACATTTTATAACCCCAAAATGTTGTAAAGATGTACAGATTGCTACTGCATATTTTTTTTCTAATGTCTGCTGTAGTAAGGCTAGTTCATATTACCCCTTTCTCTGTTGGAGCTCATCATTGCAAAAACAACAATCCAGATCTTTGAATGTTAGCAGAAGTTTTTGAGGCTTGAGTTGGCATTCCATGAGTTATTTCTGCATACATACTACACATGTCTAGATTTACTTCAATTCAGCTGGCTGCGATGGTCACAAAATGGATGTAGAAATGAGGGGTCAGCTCACCTGTTGCGTGCATGGTCATGCTAGCTCCACCCGGTTATATGACGTATCATTAATATGCCAGTTATTCTTTATACCTTTCTAGTAAGAAATGATGCACAGACCCTAGTCTCTTTTTACAACATATTGCTAGTATACAAGTGATAATCATCCATACACATATTACCATCCTATGGTAATTCTGATATGGTATAGCTACAGCGTTTTTGGATAATCATATGATGAATGTGCCTGATTATTAAAGTGTTGCTTATCTTGAAACATGTAACATCTTTCAATTGATGTTCAAGTGATGAAAATATGACTAGACTTTTCATTCTTACTTTTTTTTTACATTGCCCATGCACAACAATTTCTCATACATGTAAATGTAAAATCTTAAGATATGATACAAGCTTACAAAAGTTTGCATATTTACACAACATATTTCTCTCCAGACATTGAAATAACATCAGCTGTTGCTATGCAGAACAAGCATTTGAGATATTGTTAATAATTTGGAAACAAGGGTTACAATTCTGGTTTAATGAGGGAGGTAGTGCTGGAGACAGAGAGAAAGTTTTAAGTGGAGATGATAATACAAAGATGAGTGAAGAGAGAGCTAGAGGGCAGGGGAGGAACAAAGAGAACATACATAAGAAGAAAGAGGGGGATGGAAAAATATAGTGAGAGGTAGGGGGAGAAACAAGAGAGAGACAGGATAAAAAAAATAGAGAGATAGAATAAAGAGACAAAGGGGGGAATGGGATAGGTGCGGAGAGAGGGATAAGGGGTCAGAGAGAGAGAAAGAGATATAAAGAGAGAGAGAGAGAGATGGGAAGGGGTACAAGATCAAGGTAGGGGTATAGGAGAGAGGTTTGGAAGAGACAAGAGAGAGAGAGAGAGAAATAAAAAAAGAGAGAGAGAAAAGAGAGAGAGAGAAGAGAGAGAGAGAAAAAAAAAAAGAAGTGAAAGAAAGAGAGAGTGAAGAGAGAGAAAGGACAGACATGAGCTGGTGTGAGAGAGCATCAGAGGGAGACACACACAAAGATAGATCGAGAATACGAATCAGAGGCAGACCCAGTCGAGAAGAGGAGAGATAAGGAATATTAGCATGCAGTGTGTGCACCGCTGCCTGATGAAACCTCCCACCATCAGCAGATACAATAAGATTACTCTATTCTGGACTTCTCGCCATGCAAAATGCTGTCGCACTCATAACACTTTCCTGCTGTCACATCTCCACTGGTGTGACAGAGACATTCGATGCCTTTATTTGCTTGTGCATCTCTCCTTATACCTTTTGTGGAATTGTCGGAATAGAGAATGGTGTCTTAAACCAGTTGTGAAGTGGCACTCTGGGCAGGAGCGCATCCTATCTGCCTCCCTCCCTGGTCTAGGAGACGCCAGGCCAAGTTGACGCATTGCACCTACATGGACGGACCCACGTAGCCGCAGTGACAAGAGGGAGAAGCATCAATGGTGCAGCCAGATGTGTTGATTCAAGGTGCTGCTTACACTGGACGGACGCCCAACACCACCATCATCATTGCCACTACCATAGAAATCTGTGAAGGAGAAAAGGGGGGCAAGGAGGGGGGTACGAGGAGACAATCGCCATTGTGGCGGCTCACAGTGGTGGGGAGGGGAAAGGGAAAGGGGAGAGCGAGTGTTGGCGACGGAAGATATTTCTGGCGTGCGTGTTCCCCTGTACTGGGCGAACGGGGGATGCCGGTGAATGTAAATATGGCGTAAGTCACCTTTTTATCAATTTCTCACTCTGATATGGCTGTGTGCTTGTGAACCTGTGTGCCTGTGTGCTTGTGTTAAAGATTGTCCATCCCTTTTGCAAGCTTAAAATTTGAAATCGTCTATCACGATCGTAAATTGAAGAAAGTGTGATTCAAGACCATTTCTAAGAATATAGCATGTTGAAGCTTTCTGTGTATGTAAAAATTTCTGCCGTTAAATTTCAAACTGACTTTTTTTGTACTACGAAAAAAGTATTAGTCTTTGTTACAGTATCTATGTGGTTATTATACATGTGTGAAATCCCAATTTTATGAGTAATTACCAAACTTTGGAAATGATTCCTTCTAAAGAACATTTTTTTTCATAATGCGTTTTATAATTTAATAAACAGATTAATCAATAAAGCAGACATTTCAACACAAACTGCTAAGAGCCTGAGGTAAAGACTATCAATCAGACGTTGTTTACGTGTATTATTTGAATTTTACATTATGTATCAGTTTCAAATTATGAATATACAGCTTGCTAACACTTCTCTATATGTTTTGCCAATGTTTTGATGGTTTTGTGGTGATCTGAAAAAGGGACGGGCTGTCTTTAACTTTGGCATGGATGTTATCATCTTTATTAAAGGCTGATTGTCTTGATGAACAAATATAAACTAATCCAGAGCATAATACAGGCTTGAAAATTATTCATATCATCATTTGTCATGAAGTCCTTCTTTTAAATGACCTCAAGGATCAAAAGTCTTTAAATTCATATAATGAGGATACACATTTCTTTGTTTGGTAAAAGTACATTCAATGAAGGATGCATCTCTAATGGGTTCTATCCTTTGGAGAAACACATCATGAATAACAATCAAGCGATAAAAAGTATGCAGTAATAAGATATTCATCTGTAATGAGCCTAATAATAGCTGACCATCAAAATTCTTTTTTGTTGAAATAAACAATGAATAAATAGATAAATAATATATTTATTATCCACCAAAGTGGAAAAAATTCTCAACTGTATAATGGTCATCATATCCCAGTGTTGGGAATATCATGTCTTGAATTGACTTTTATTTTTTATTTAGACTAGATCTAATGTACTGGATAAGATCAGAAATCTCTATGAACTGTAGGTTGTTGTTTTGACTTTTGAGTGGTCTTCATATACACATGTACTGGTTTCTCTTTAACTCTCACCATGCCATAGAGCTGCATGTGTGCTATTGGTATGGTGCTTTTATACAGTACACGCTAGTGTGCCATCGGCCGGCTGATTCGTACACGCGAGCGAGCCACTGCTACGCTGCCACGTGCGTGCAAGCTCGCATTTCGAATAGCAGTCATTGTTTATGGTTATTGAACTGGTCTGAATGCTTTGTACACGCTATTGTCCATTGCATTGCATGCATCAGATAATTGGCTTTCGGTCATGCGTCTTCATATTCAACTGTCAGATTGTCTTTTCTCAGGTAATTTAGCTTTTTATATTTGATATCATATCATCAGTATGCCTCCCCCTTGCAAGAAACTGAGTTGCTTCATTGAGTGCAAAGTGCAACTTAACGTTTATTATTAGTTTATGATAAGATATCAAACTAGCTTTCCCAGTACAATTTTGCTTTCATAATAAAGCTGATAAAAAATAAAAAAAGTTTTTGTGTAAAACCAAAATGCTGTCACAGAAAAAAAAACACAACTGAAAAGGCCACAAAATAAAGTTGGCACAGGGTGGATATAAGGCTGGCACAATGGAGATATGTGGCATGGCACTGGGCTTTATTCATTTGGGCTGGCTATATGGGTGAAAGATGTCATTTGTAACTGTAATAAAGTGGAACATGTATACAAGTCTGTTCAAGAATAACAAGGAATGTTTGTGCATTGAGGTATGATAGCTTTCATGTTGCAACACTCTGTTGTTTAGTTAAAGTACTTCATACCTGTCTAGCAGAATTATTTGATGGCGCCTTTACTGTAGCCAAGGACGCATGAGGCCGAGCTTGGCCTCATACCTTCTTGTTTCAGCATGGTGTGCACTTAATATCACAAATTCCTGATGACCCGTTGCTTCCAATATCGCAATATTATAGCACTTTTAGTGTACATGAACAGTGTTTTTTATTAATTGCAAGAAAATTGTTAGCCTGCATGCGACAGTAATCATGCAGTATTACAGTATATGAACTGGGCTATAATGCAATCAGGGCGATATTATCATTTTTTCAGTGTATATGAACAGTGTTTTTTTTATTGCGAAAAAATCCCTTACCTATGTGCATCAGTAATATTGTGTTATTACAGTATTTGAAGTGAAGTATATAGCAATCATGGCGGGAAGCGTCTTGCAGGTGCAAGAATGCAGCTCGTAAGTGAGAGTGATAGCTCCACCTCCACACTGATTGATTTCCGAATGAATCCTTACTCTCACCCAAATGGAAAAGACGGAAAATGCACAGAAATTGGCCTCACGTCTTCTCTTGAGATTGCATTGCAGGGGAATGTTTAGATTAGATTGTACATGTATGTAGGCCCCGGCGGTGTTGTGAGGAGATGTGCATGGTTGATGGGCAGTGCTGACCAGTGGAAATTTCCATCCGTTCAAAGAGAACTTGATGAGTCTTGAATACATGAATTCAAAAGTTAGAAGCATATTATTTTTTTTTTTATAAAACTGTCAGCGATTAGCCCTTTAAGTATCGACAAATACTGCTCAATTGGTGTATTACATCACATTTACTGTGTACTGTTCAATGACTAGAGCATGGTAGATGTCATTAGCAGCTTGCTAGTGCTGGGGATGCAAGCATCTTTCCAAAGATATGAAAGAGGAAATGTATCTGTGATTATGTAAAACAGTTGCAATATGCAGGGTTTTTTTATCATATATAGTCATTCAATGATATGTATTTGAATTCAATCTGTTGCAGATAATTATTTTTTGTTAAATTAGAGTACTAATACTGGTGCTGTCTAATATACTTCCCTTCCCTTCACTGAATCAAACATTCATTCATCATAATTTCACTGGTTGGTTTGATTGCTACAGTATTGCTGTTTTGATGCATGATGAGCTTACAGCCTATATCATGTATACAGCTTCCCTCTCCAGAGGTGGGTTGTAGCAATTGTGCACTGCATAACAATAGTCAGTCTCCCAGCTCCCTCTCCATATACATGTACAACTCTCATTATGGTCTCTAATTCCACTTCAACCAGGTCACAATCTCACAATATATACCTTCTTCTTTGAATAACGGTGGAATGAATTCAGAGAGTAATGATGACGTCGAAAGATTACTGTATTGAGCAGAGGAAAATATTTGTTGATTTGCAGGGGCTACTCTTTAAGCCGTATGTCATGAGAGTCGTGAGGGTCTTACTCACAATATTGCTTCACAATGGGAATCAAAAACTATCTTTATATCAAACTTGAGAAAATATCCAGTAAATTGGAGTTGAGGTAATAGCTCAGTACAGATTGGGTTAATAACTTTGCTGAGTGAGAAATATACCCTCTCAGAAAACTGGGGTGTATTTACCAGGACATGGCTATCAAAAGATTCCCTCTGGCTTGGGAAAGGTGGATATTAGCTGAAGTAGTATTTTAGACTGTAACACATAGGTAACTCACCCATGCAAGGTCCGTGGAGAATGTAGCTGTATTGAACCCTCTACCCGTCCTGTTACCTGCGCAAAGATCCAGACCAATCAAATCTCGCGTTAAGAAACACCACCTTGGATTAAAAAAAAATACAATCTCATCACAGTGGTGTCCGCAGTACAAGAATAATGCTTGCGGACACCACAGCGGTGTCCCCAAGGATTTTTATGTTTTGTTACAGTCACCACTGTGGTGTCCGCAAGCATTATTCTTGTACTGCGGACACCACTGTGATGAGATTGCATTTTTTTTAATCCAAGGTGGTGATTGGTCAGGATCTTTGCGCAGGTAACAGGACGGGTAGAGGGTTCAATACAGCTACATTCTCCACGGAGCTTGCATGGGTGAGTTACCTATGTGTTACAGTATGCACAAAGCCTACAGGATAGTTTATGGCTCTGTTGTTCATTTTATATCATTGTACTGGGGCGGGGTGGAGTAGTAAATGTAACTCAAGGGCACTGACAATGTTAACATTGCCTACTGATTTGCACACCGAAGCTGAAGTTCACCCTCTCCTAATGTCATAAAGTGCAGTATAGCTAAATTTATATGAATGGAAATGATGACTAGGCCAACGTGCATTTGATGATGTATCACAAATTCTGCATTGATATAGTCCTACTACAATACCAGCACCTCACTTGCTATGCACTGTACGCTGACAGCCATGTTCATAGTAGCATGCAGTAATGTTGAGGTGTTGTTATGCATGTTGACTACCATCATTTCTGCAGTCCTACAGTGTATGCATTTTATGACCTTAGAGGAGGGTCAACTGAAAGTTGGGTATACAAAGCAGATGATAATGCGTACTTACAGTGCAAAATTGCTATTTTTTAGACCTTTTTTGGCCATTTTTTAACTCATCTTTGTGAGCGTTGCATCAACTGCACGATTGTGTGCATATTTGAATGTTTGCTCCTAGCCTTGCTGCCAGGCTGTTAAACATTTTTGATCCCAATGGACAAATAAAGTGTAGCACTTGAAAACTAGTCACTGTATCATTCTTCTCTTTTCTTAGTCCATCCCTTTCTCTTGGGGGAGCTGGAGAAATCGAGAATGATTAGTCTACTGCAGCCAGACCTCTTTATTCAATACAACTGTAGTTTGGTTTAGAAATGCCCAACCATAAGTAAAGAAGTTATGGTTGGGATATTCTTAGATTTAAGTAAAGCATTTGATACCTTAAGTCATACAATTATGATTGATAAACTATACAAATACGGTATACGGGGTATTCTGTTGAATTGGTTCGAAAGTTATTTAAGCAACCGTATGCAATATGTTTGTATGAACAATTGTGATTCACGTGTATCGTCGGTTAGATGTGGAGTGCCCCAGGGTTCAATTCTAGGGCCACTATTGTTTCCTCTATACGTAAATGATATGTGCAATATTTCAAAACATTTGAATATCACACAATTTGCCGATGACACCAGCATGTTTATGTCCAATAGTAATATTGATACCCTCAATACTAGGCTTAATTCAGAAATAATAAAAGTAGATGAATGGCTATGCAATAATAAACTTGTATTAAATATTAAAAAAACTAACTTCATCGTTTTCACAAATAACCATGTAAACCGCAATGCCATCAAAGTAACATTAAAGAATAATACAATTCAAAGAGCGACAAATCTAAAATTCCTAGGTATAATTATTGATGAAAAGTTATCATGGAATGAACATGTTGGTGTTATGTGCAATAGATTAGCTAAGAACGTCGGTATATTACACAAGTTGAAGTTTTTACCATCAGATGTTTTACTACTATTATATAATACACTTTGCGCTCCTCATATACAATATTGCATAACATCTTGGTTTAATACTAGCAAGCAAAATATTGATCGAATATTCAAACTACAAAAACGAGCAGTACGAAATATTTCACATTCAAACTACTATTCCCATACTGCACCGATATTTTCTCACTTGGGTATTTTAAATGTGCATGATACAAATTTATTTCAAACTGCTATTTTTATGTATTTATGTTTTAACAAATTCCTCCCTACCTCCATGCAAATACACTTTAATCTTAACAATTCTGTACATAGTTATCAAACAAGAAATGCTTTAAACTACCACTTTCCAGTAATCCGAACGACAAGTTTTAAGAAGTCTATTTTCGTTTTAGGTCCTGTTGTCTGGAACAATATACCTAACAATATGAGAGAAAGCCCATCTATTAACATATTTAAAAGGAAATGTAAACATTTTATTTTGGAATCCTCTAATTATAACCCTCAAATTGTTCATTTCATCAGTATATAGGCTAAGTGTGTGTATGTGTGTGTGCGTGTTGGTGTGTGTTCTTGTATATTTCTAGATGGAGTATTTCCCTAAGGGGTGGGCTTTAAATATAGGCATTGCCTTCCTGCCTACTCCTCAACACTTCTTTAATTTTGTTCATTTGTGTTTGATAAATGTTTCAATCTGTTTATGTTTCAATCTATTTATGTCACATTTTTTCTCGATGTATGTATTTCGATGTTATTGTTTTTAAAGTTGCGTTGGAATAAACTGAACTGAACTGAACTGAAACTCGTGGAAGCCAGACCGTACAGTATTTCTGATGGGCAGTGTGTTCCCAACACAATTCTGACATTGGGAAACCACCGTGATGCCGATTTCCACTGATATTAATCCTATCAATTCATACCAATTCTTATAGATAAAGCAAAGAAACTGTACAGCCCATGAGAAAACAATACTAATTTCAATGGTTTAAAGGTAATAAAAGGTAGTAAAAGGTAGTAAAAATTATAGGCTGTAATCATGACAGAATCATTGTGCCATCATCACTGGGGTTGGGACATAATTTGATTGCAATAATTTGATCATTTTGAGATGATTCCTTTCCGGTATGCTTTCATCAAACAAGAACGGAACACTCCCCTTTTAATACTTCATCTTTAAATGGTTCATTCTTGTGATTTTCTGCCTTCGAAATATCATCATTCAGGAGGATGTTCTATCCCTCTAATGCGCACCTCTAGCATAGCTGTAGATAAGGGTGGGGGGGGGGGGGGAGGGAATCAGAGTGCCATCCTGATTACGAATGCTATTCCGGTGCTATGCTTTTCTTTTTCTTTTAAAAGAAGAAGCATTGATTTTTTAGGGGAATTCCATCAGGAAACTGCAACAAAAAAAAACACAAAAAAGTACTGAAACTGAAAGGTTTTGTTTCCGGTTGGTGATAGGATGGGGTGGATAATGACCCACATCCTTTTTAGGAATTAAAGCAACCCACTTAAATATTTTTACTGCTGTTACGTGATCTAAATCTACCACTTGGTACCGGCAATTTGTGTCTGATTTTTAACATAGAATCATTATGTGACTCTTTAGTATTTAGATCAGTGACTATGATTTAATTGATTTGATTAAAAGGCATTAACATACAGTGATTGTATATATTCATTGTTATAAAGTAAACAAAGACAGCCTGTCTGTAAAGGCCACCCAACAAGAATACATGTAGACTATAGGCCATGCTGAACACATTCCTTACTGAGCCTGCATATATACAGGACTGGCTAATTTCCATTTCAAGTATGATTTCCATATGATCTGCTATTCAGACAATATACAACAGGCTAAGAATAAACTTCAAATACCTTATAGGACACTATTAAGCTACGTTCCTTTTGGATATTGCAGATCCGTGACAAATTTTGCCATCCTTACTGGACTCATGTTCACTAAGCCAGAAAATCTAACCGTGAGCAGCACATTGAATCCTTCTCTGCCCTGCCAAGAGCTCCTCTGTGTTTTGTAATATCGCAAAAACATGCACCTATTGTGCATACAGGGTTTAATATGTTCAATCGCATGACTGCTTAAAAGCTTAACCATGTAAGACCTGGCTTACACCTGATAACATATTAGCCTGGATAGGAATACAGAGTGGCTATCAAATGGAATCCCCCTACATCCCTCAACAATTTAAGTCCTTGTTGTGTGTGTGTCCATCAGTTGTTTTTATAAAAAAATTGTAAAATGAATTAAATTAGGGCGATCTTAGGGTGCGTTATTGCACCACTTTTTTGCCCTAGAATCATAATAAGAATCATGATTCAAAACATGTTTCTGCAGAATCATGATTGCGTTCAGACGAAATTGAATATAAACGTGATTCAAATCACAAACATGAAATGTGGAAAAAGGGGCGTTTGGAAAACGTTTCTGTAGAATCACGTTCGAAAAAGGTCGCATGAACGCAACCGCGATTTGAATCATGATTCTATGACGTCATTGTGTCAGCCTATTTCCAGTGCGAGTCAAGCAGCCCACATAGAAGTCAGAAAAGGCGTGCGTAAAAGCTAACCTATACTTCCTGGATCAAACTGCGCACTGCAATGCGCACTGGATCGGCTCAAGTCCGAGGAGAAACGTCATTTGAGAGAAGGTTGTCTGAACGCTGATTCTGTCGTTATTGTGATTCATGTTCGCATTTTGAATCATGATTCAAATCATGATTCTGGCAATGGTCGCCTGAATGTAACCTTAGAGCACATTATAATGAATTTGCAGGAGTACATACAAAACTGAACCATTAATCTCAACATTGGATGCTCTGTTCCAGGTTTGAGGACAAGTATGCATTGAGGTCTTCTTTATTTCTCCTCTCTAGGGCTACTTCAACAAGAGGATGTTGTAGAAATATCCAAACAGCCTGAAGTCTAGGCTACAGAATGATAGTGTTTCAATGTGGTATTTATTGTGTAAAAAGTTCTTTGATTTAGTTGTTGTGCATCTAAAATGTCAAATATCAAAATGAAATACAGGAAATTCAAACAATTGTAGAGTTACAATGTAATATTTTACCCTAATAGCAAGATTATTTTGTTGCTGACCACTCCCTTCAAGTCATTGCATAGGTAGCATTGAAGCAATATTCTTTTTTTTGGAGCATATCATATCTTTACACATTAACTGTTTGCAGTTACTAACTCATTATGTGCCATGAGCGCATTTTGTGAAAAATAATAGACACAAATCCCTTAAAATAAGGAATTGGATTGCCACAGAAAGAGCTAAACTGCCACATATTAAGTTGAAGGTAATATCTAAAAGGCAAATGTACACTATACAGTATGGAATGCTCATCTTGATATAGTCACAGCTATGTGCATCTACATACCCTGAGTCAGATTGGCAATCATTTTTGCATGCAGGTGTTTCTTTCTTTCTTAATCAGTGCAGCAGGTGGGAGCTGAAATAGAGCAGAATATATGTAGCCTACATATAGCACAGTAGCATTAGTTATGCACACAGGTACTGCTGCTTCAAGTTATACATTCAACTTGAGCTTGAAAAAATAAATCCATCCCCGATGATTATAATCACAGAATAATAGTAAGCCCTGTGGATTGGAATAAAGAGATGTGCCCTCAAGCTGTCTTGTAATTACATGCTGTGTACTCCCAGCCGTTTACTGCACAGGGCTGCCATCATCTTACCGAACTGGAATCTGATATTCAATTCGGCAGTGCACGCTGCTGCAGGCACGTTACCGATGGAATATTGCTGGCACTGATGTGGCGATGTCGCCGTGACATTTCTATCATTTTTGCGGAGGACTCGCCGCAAAACCTCACACACTCCTCAGAGATTTGTGCTGTTTGGAAAATGGAAACGCAAGAAAGTGTGAGACAACCTCGGGTAGGGTGATGATTTTGAAAACAGCCTGTCATGACACAGTGGCGGAACTAAGTAGCGAGACCAGTGGAACTGTGTGTGTATGTGTGTAAGGGTCAGCTATGAGCTACTCTTGGTGGGTGATCCTGTTTAACGGATCATGCTGATTATGTAAGAAGGAAAGGGAAAACCGTGGCATGAGCATTAACTAAGGCAGGAGTTTCAAAAAGCAAATTGTATTGTGCATTCAGGGTCTGCTAATGATTCTAGAATGGATAGTAGAATGGGTCATGAAAGTGTGGTGGTGGGGGGGGGAGGGGGGTCATAATCCTCAATAGATATTGATATATTCTACACAATGAGGCTTTGGTGACTGAAGGACAATGTATATTTTGTGGCTGTTTCTATCATGCACACATCTAAATTTGAAATGTAAAGACCAATGCAAAGGAAGAAAAAGTTTATAAAAAAAGCAATTTGTGGAAAGAAGTGTATCAATGAATAAAAGATGTGGAAAGTAAACAATGAAGTGAAAAGTATAATAAACAATATAAGGAGCAATGTATCAGTTAACTATGTGAATAGACTGTGAACCCATATTTGCCCATTAGCTTCTCCCAGACAATACCTCAGCTTAAATACCAGCAACATTATGCCTGAAAACGATCCGCATTGCTGATGGCTGCTGGAGTTCAGGTTTCATCCACATCTGTGGAATTCCGGTTGATAACATTATCAATATCTCTTTGTTATCATGTCACATCATCACTGCTATCTACATAGGATTTTGTCTGCATTGTATTTATAGCTTTTTGTGGAAAAGCTGTAATGTCCTTGTGGAAGGGAAGTAACTGGTGTTATGAAGTCATGTTGATATACCTCATAGAAAAAGGTAAGCCTTGTTTTGATCATCCACACACCATTGTGCGATGTTCATGTTCTGTGACATTGTATTGATTTTATTTGGATAAAATGGGCAGTATTTTAATGCCAGATAAAAATTACTTTTCAATTACAACAGTATTTTAAGGAAATGGCAATTGAATATTTAACCCCATTTTTCCAAGTTTTGTATGACCTGTAACATGGGTTGTTTCACTTCTTTACAGCTTAAATAAAGACCAATTTTAACCCTTTATTTCTGTTTTGTTTTCCATCTTGGTTTAATGATGTCTATCTTTGTTCTTGTTGGGTTTTTAAACAAGTTTTATTGCAATAATTATGTTTGTATTTACATTTTAGCATGCACCCATTGCTGACTGACGTACTGCATGTTAGACCTGCTTCTTGCAAAATGACCAAAGATCAGTGCAACATTGTAGGCATAGAATACCATCTGTGTACAAGTTGAACATGGTGTTATGACAAGAAAATGTTATATTATGACATGATATTATGAAGTTATGGCAACTTGAACTTGCAAGTGTCCCTTCAATATGTAGATATCTTGATGTTACAAGTGATAATATGTGAATTGACACCTACATTTTGCTTATATGATTAACACAAACATAGGAATTATGTCATAATGCAATGATATTTTGCACTTCATTAGTCACATTTTCTCTAGAGGTGCTCGCTGACTTTGCTCGCTCTCAAAAAGAATTAAAGGGGAAGTTCACCCTGAAATTATTTTGGTTTTAATAAAGAGAGACAAATAAAAGAAACATATGAGTGAAGGTTTGACGAAAATCAGTCAAAGGAAAAGAAAGTTATTTGATTTTCAAGTTGATATTTTGTGATGTCACGTGCGAGGTGCTCTCCAATATGTTGTGTACAAATAAGTTGATAAATTGTTGTTTTTTTCTGTTTTTGACAATGGAATGATTTTTTTTCATACAGGTATGTGTGTAAAAATGTATTTCTAATAATGTATCAAATGCACAAGGAAAAGGATGCATATCTTTGTGAGAAAATGCACATTTTCAAAAAAAATTGTACACAATATATGGGAGAGCACCTCGCATGTGACGTCACAAAATAAAATCTTTAAAATCAAATAACTTTCTTTTCCTTTGACCGATTTGCGTCAAACCTTCCCTCATATGTTTCTTTCATTCGTCTCTTTTTATTGAAACCAAAATCATTTCAGGGTGAACTTCCCCTTTAACAACATACGAATATGCAAAATACAGGGTCAGATGTAAGTGTGATGATGAAGATGATTATGATCATGTGCCTGCATCCCAAGTCTAGATACCTTGAATTTGCAGTAGCTATTTGAATGAAACACTTGATGTAACACAATGTTAAGATGTTTGATTAATCTTTCAATTAAAACAGGGAAAGTCCTTCAATTAAAACAAGTGCTAGAGGTGCTAGCACAGTGTATGTTGCATCATGTTTTCGTCATTCTGTGTGTTAAGTACTTGAAAACTTGTAAGCACAGTGTAGTATGGTTTACTAATAAAGCATTTTGTAAAGAAACTTCAAAATAATGGGCCATTGTGTTATATCAAGATCAGTGTAAAATGATATTACAATCATTCTTTTGGCTATTGTATGTTCATTTTTACATCCTTAATCATATCAGTATTATCACTATTATGATCATTTTGAGGCTCATTAGTAAAGACCATTTGACCTTTCTCCCCCTCCACCCTAACTCCAAGCATTCTGCTGCGCGTGTGATTCAGTGATTTAGTTAAAAAGACAAATATATTTTATCTTAAACCTCCCCCTCGAAAAAATCCTGGCTATGCCTTTGAGAAGTAGTAGAAGTAGTGCTACTAAACAGCAGTAGCAGTGCTTGTGTATTGAGTGACATCATAAGCAACCCAATTTGCGCATCTTTTCTCTCTCTCTTCTCTTTTAACCTCTATCTCTGCTATTCACACTATTCATATCATTCATGCTATTCATACAGATTGCTCGTCTCTTTCTGTCTCTCTCTCTGCTGTTCACACCATTCATATTATTCATAGATCGTTCATCTCTCTTTCTCTCTCTCTGCTGTTCACACCATTCATATTATTCATAGATCGTTCATCTCTCTTTCTCTCTCTCTGCTGTTCACACCATTCATATTTTTCATAGATCGTTCATCTTTCTGTCTCTCTCTCTGCTATTCACACCATTCATATTATTCATAGATCGTTCATCTCTCTTTCTCTCTCTCTGCTATTCATACCACTCTCCCTGACAGAAATCCCTCACACCCATCTTAGTAAATGCAGTAAAGGTTGAGGGTGCAGGCATATTGACAGTTAATAATTGAACCAAATGCACGAGCACCGGAAAGCGGGAGAGCAATTGCTCTTCAAACATCCGTAGACGGAGAAAACGGGTCTCTGTCTATTTGAGCAGCTGTTGTGTTCTGGGTGCGTTGAAGGTGAACGAAACCCTCAAGAAGTTGATTCTGTATAACACAACAAAGAAATCTGAAAAGAATGTCAGTGAAAGTTTGTAGGGAATCCGGTAAAGAGTCTGAAAATCATATTTTTAGAACAAATCTTGGTTAGGTTAGGTTTTGTGAAGAGGATTTCTGAGGTAATTTTAACCCTTCTAACCAGGCAAACTTAAACTTTATGGAATTATGTGCAGTAATTAAGAGAAAAATAAAGACTTAATAAAAAAAAAAGTTGGCTTACACCCAGTTATAACGAGCTTTACTGTAACTCTTTAAAGTGCACTGAATTGTAGGCATCACCAGCCTTATAACTAAACAGTGTAAAGCCTTTTTCTTAAGGCGCTGTCACATTTTGGCGTTTTAGACAGCGTATGCCCGACGATACGCTGCCGTGCGCTATGCGTAAGTTAGGCTATCGTAGGGTATACATGTAAGTTGTGTACGCTAGCAATACGCTAAGCATTTGTTGGAATACTTTACTTATAAGTTAACGAAGCGTTTGATATAAGTTACTAATACGTTATGTGTACGTCCAACTCGTTATGAATACGCTAAGTATACGCCCAGAGTTGAAAAAAAAAAATCAAAGTTCAGCGTATGCCGACGTTTTAGAGAAATTTTGATACGCCGGGCATACGCTGTCTAAAACGTCAAGGTGTGACACCACCATTAAATATTGTAGAGATATACCTTACATGTCATTAGGCATATAATTCCCCTTTTAAATTAAGCAGGGGAACTCCGATTGCTCTTAACTTTTACTGTAAGGCTCTCAAGAATTGCTCGCTCGAGCTTGTAGTATTGTAGCTGATTAATCATTACTCAAAATAATGTATTCAGAGACTGGATGGTGTTTGCATAGTAAATGTATGAGCTAATATAAGAATGCAATCAAGCATGACTTGAACATAAATCAAGCATGGTATGTGTGTGGCAAGCTTGACATGTGCTGAGGCGTGTTTCAAGAGTTTGTTTTACAATGCCAATGCGGACACTTGATGGTGGCTTTGAAGTGTACGGGAGAGAGAGGGGCACATAGTAGGAGGAGGAGGGGGGGGGGGCGAAGAGGGAGGAAGAGGAAGGAGGTCATGCTTTGCTGCCCTCTCCCTTCTCAGCCTACCTCTGCCCACCTCCCTCTCTCTCTATTGCTTCTCTCTATTTTTCTGTTTCCCATATTCCTTTCTTCTCTTTCTTCCTGTCTCCATCCTCTCCCTATCTCTCCCAATTTCTCTCGTCTTCCTTCCTCTCTCCCCCTTTCTTTTTTTCTATTGCTCTCTCTTTCATGTAACCCCTATCCCTCTCTTTCTTTCTTCCACTCTCCCCTTCCACCCCTCTCTCCTGCATCCTCTCTCATTGCCTCATCATGTCCATGTGCCTCTCTGCCTATAGTCAGTTGAGCAATGCTAATTTGATGCGTTGTCACTCCAAGCAAGAGCTCCTTCTCAATGCCATCCTTTATTTGTCCGCAATTTACACTTTTTGTAGTAATCAATATGTTACATTTTTTAGCAAGCCAGAGTAATTTTCCTGTGGTTCATGGAGGAAAGAGAGGAAAGCTCGCTGCATGTAAGAGGTAGTCCTATCGATTAGGCTCATGTACAGTATTTAATGTCTATTCGCTAAAGCCAACTATGCAGACATTTTTTTGTATTCAGAGAGCTAAAAGGATATTTCAGTCCAAATTCCTGTGAATGAGCCATTTTCATGTTGAATTATCAGTTACTGGAAGGAAAGGCAGAGCTGGGGCATTAACCGTATTTACCATTACAGGTAATGGGTAGTAGTGGGAAGTTGCCAGATTGTGCCCAGAGAGTATTGATGTGGTGTAAATGAGAGCGTGTGCACAGTAACAGTTAATTGTCATGAGCCAGACGTGGGGCTTACCACTACTACCCATTACCTTTGATATTCATTGAACGAGAGATGAGATACGCATGGTAATCCAAGTCTACTTGTATTGCTGTTACAACACCTACTCAAGTCTGCTGTGTCAGACGTTTTACAACCCTAGGGTCAATATATTACTCAAATGTGTAAGGTTCTAAAGGCTATGTAGGAGTCCCTTTTGTCACGGCCTGGTTGAGAACCCACAGCAAACATAGGGAGGAAGAACTTATTGTTTAAAATGAACACAACAAACTAAATCAGACAAATTAATTAAAGTTTCAAGTATTTTAATCAATATGTGATAATTACTTCTGCAATAATATCTCAAATTCACTGTAACAAATGCTGTGATTATTGCCCATTCAAACTTACGGTACAGCTACACCGGCCCTCTTATACCTGCAATGCAAAAATGATAGAAATTTGGACTTCTTGGGAAGAATTGAACAACGATAAAAATGAAATAAATAGAAATTTCCAAGCCTTCTTTTGACAACTTCTAATTTGGTTCATAAAAGATTGAGTGGGCAGCAATGTAATACATGTAGAAGATTAAGGGTGAAAGGCGATGTACAGTATTGATGATAGATGAATGATGAATCATGAAATGGTAACACTTACAACATGTAATAATTGGTGTTTTTTTATTAGTGCAATGTTTATGAACTGGGATCAAATTATCATAAAATGATCAGTGCTTCAGCGTAACATTGAATTTACATGAAGTTTAAGATATATCAATTGAAGTTTAGAGGGCCCCTGTCATCAAAATATATGTTGACTTCTGTTGATGCATCTTAACCCGATAACCCCGATTTAAAAAACTGAGCGTGAACTGCGCTGTACGATTTCATTTCCAGGAAACAGAAGACCGCGGTGTTGCCATCAGTAGGCGGTGCTTAGCGCGCGTTCCGCCAATAGAAAGAAAGCGCTCTTCGGATAAGCGATTTCCCTTCCTTCGACGTCATTGTGTAATGAATATTCACGAAAAACGGCTGTCATCGATGAATATTCATATATATTCTTGTTGTTTGATCAATGGCTTGCACCTCACGATCTCCGCATCAAAATCCAAATTCATGAAGAGCGGAGTTATGTCGTCGCAGCGACCATGATCAGGGGGAGGGGGGGGGGACGAAGAAAGAGAAAAGGGAAAAGAAATGAAAAGAAGAATGACTCAAGAAGGAGAAACTAGTAGGAGAGGGGGGTGAGGGGGAAAAAGAAAAAAAGAAAGAACAACGAAGGATAAGAAGAAGAAGAAGAAGAAGAAAAAGAAGAAGAAGAAGAAGAAGAAGAAGAAGAAGAAGAAGAAGAGGAAGGAGAGAAAGGAGATGAATAACGAAGGAGAGACAAATGAGAAGTAGAAGGGGGATGGGAGAAGAAGACGTGAAAGAAAAGGGAGGGGAAGAAGCTGCAGAAAGAGGAGGAGAAGAGAAATATTGAAAGAAATGAAGAAGGAAAAGAGGAGAAAAAATGGAGAAGGAGGAGGAAAAGGTACAAAAAAAACTACGAAGCAGAAGCAAGGGAACTAGAAGAGAGGGAGGCGGGGAGGCGGGGAGGCGGGGGGGGGGGGGGGGGGGGGGAAGGTAAACGGAGAGAAGAGAGAACAAGAACGAGGAGAAGAAGAAGAAAAGCAAGGTAGAAAGGAAGAAAGGCGAAGAAGGAAAGCAGGAGACGTAGAAGGAGGGAGAGGAAGAAGCAGCAGAATAAGAAGGAGAAGGAAAAGAATGATATCGAAAGAGATGACGAAAATAAGAAGAATAAAAAAGAATGAGAAGAAGACAAGAAAGAAGGAAAAAGAGATAATAAAGAAGAAGGTGATGATAAAGAAGAAGGAAAAGCAAGAGAAGTAAAAGATGGGGGAGTTGGTGAGAAGAACATCAGCAAGGAAAGAAAGGGAAGGAGAAGAAGAAGAGGGGGAGGAAGGGGAAGAAGCAACAGTAAAATAAGAAGATAAATAAGAAGAATAACACAAAAAATGTCGAAGGACACGAAGAGCAGAAAAGAATATAAAGAGAATAAGGAGAAGCAAGAGAGGTAGAAGAGGTGGAGGTAGGGAGAAGAAGATCAGCAAGAAGAAGAAGAGAGAAGGGGAAGAAGAGGAAGAAGGGGGAAGAAGCAGCAGAGAAAGGGAAGGGTGAGATAAATAACATGAATAAGAATAACTAAAGAGATGACGAAGGATATGCAGAAAAGAAGAAGATAAAAAAAAAAAAACATTTCAAATGCATCTGCGGGGTCGATTATTCATCTTCCATGTGGATAAAGTTAGGGTGCATTTACCGACTGACCGAGTGAGTATCCCTACAAACCGCTTATGTGTCAAAAATGGAGGAGGGACATTTATCTGTTACCCCACCCCCTCTCTCTCTCTGTCTCTCTGTCTCTCTTTCACTCCCTGGTTTACTGAAGATCAAATCTATTATTATCATTAAGTTGCATTAAGATCTACTACTTAATTGCTTTTGAATTTTGTTTAGAAAAGTGTTTAAAAATTTACATCACGGAAAAGGAAGACGGGAAGAACCCAACTATGATTTATCAGTATTCTATACCCATTCTCTATTCTCCTCTCTTTTCCCTTTCGCTGACATTCCCCCCTCCCTCTTTATTACTTACCATGCTCAAACACATGTGGTAAATTATTCCATACAAAAAGTTCCTTGTATCTCATTTCCCCTTTTCGTCAAACTTTCTCTCTCTGTCAATTTATTTGCCTCTACCAAATTTCCTAATTGAGGGGACGAAATTGCGACAAGCAAAATTTTTGACATTTTTACTAGAAAATCAAAATTTGTGATAGATTAAAACATAATATTCCGAAAAGAATATACTTCACTCTTCTCGTTTTTGTTTTCTTTCTTGGTCGTGAATAATCTTAGGTGAAAGCGCCCCAAACTCCTTTGTCTTTACAGCACTGTCTTTACAGTTTATGATTGCGTATAATGGTGTTAGGACAAGCATAAATAGGGATGGATTAATGGTACAAATGTTTGACAGTTATTGAAAGATAAACAACTTGCTATTTGCAATCAAATACCCACAACAATACATGTGTAATTGTATTTATTAACATTCTCGAGGCCACATTGCACATACATTACTCTACCGACACGCAGCGATTATCGACATCATTTAAATTCGAAATTTCTGAGAAATTCACGATTTTGAGGGACAGTAATGGTCACAAATGAGATGCCGCCTCCCCTGAAGAAGCCTTGCTTCATCTTTGTGGAATATGTACGGGAAATGGCAGATTGTGGGCTCTGACAGTGAGAGCAACTCTTCTTTTACCCAACACAAAGATACAACTTCAATATTTTTAAACACTTGTTACAACATTATCCATTTTTATTTTAACTCAGTGCAAGCTGATCATGAGGTTCAGAGTAATGTTTATAATATGTTCATCATGTGCATAGAGAAGGTGGCTTTATTAATTTTGAGAGGTTGAGAGTAATGTTTACAACCCACCATCATGGTGGCTTTGATTGAAACACCCAGGAATCTCTTCTATAGAAATTAATTCCTGTCCTGTTTATTGTGTTACATGCTTTGTCAATATTCAAAGGACCCGCTCCGTAATTGACTATGGTTTGAAAATGGTTTGGGCGCGTCACTTCCTGTTCTTTCATAAAGAGGGTGCCCTTTCACTTGCTCCACAATAGTTTTTTTTTTTCAAATTCAACTGATAATGGATCATAGCCCTGCAGATACCAAATATAGATTAGAGCCTATGGCAGGCGTATTCGTGTACATACATAATTTTTATGTAACATATTTCAACATTACCGAGGCCCACTTCTTTAGAAATTCACCCCACCCCAAGGAGCTCATTAGGGGCGCATGACCACACATCCTATTCTTTTGTAAAGCAAGGAATGTACATGTACCTCTCATAAGCTATGAAATGGGCCCCTTTCAAACTGAAAATGAACTTGGTACCGTAAGAAGGCGTAGATCCCCTGCTACACATGACCATAGAAACATAGGTTGAAAGGGTTACTGAATTAGAAAAATAAGTTCCCACTAATCTATGTAAAATCATCCACTAAAAAACAAAAAAAAACGCATACCTCCAGTGACGTCAGAAAAGTCAAAATGCCATCAATGCCAAATGAATGAATAAAAATAAAAATAAAATGTTTTATTCACGCTGTTCAAGCAATACGTTACCAATGGGAACCCCAAAGCTTGTAAGAGGTTTGTCGAGTAGCAACAACTAATAGATTCAAAGTGCATTCCATCCATTGAATATGAATGGCAAGATACAGGGGAATGCAATAATGCATTACTACGCAGTTAGGGGGAAAGTTGTGAATACAGGTACATTACGGAAATCATCTATTGTTGACTTCCGTACACACCGTTGCCATTTTTACTGTTCTGACGTCACTGAAGGTGTGCGTTTCTTAAATTTTTTGTCAAAATGAGACATTATTGCGGCAAACAAATGTAAAATTTGTTTTCAGTGGATAATTTTACATTGATTAGTGGGAACTTATTTTTCTAATTTAGTAACCCTTTGAATCAGAGAGGTGTAAGGAATGGAGTCAGCATGAAGTGTAATTTATTCCTACAGCAGTCGCGTGCATTGATATCAAAATGGAATATTTTACGTGTGTGGCTCTTTGAACGAGGGAGATCCGCCGCCAAACAAGGATGACAAATTTTGGATGCATTTAGAGGAATGAATATTCTGTATGCGCAGAAGATTTTAGAAGCACTTCATGTACTTAAGTGCATGTATAGTTGTAGAACATCGTATAATGGTACGAATCTGTGAATTTCAGATTATATTATTTCTTCATTTTTTATCAATTGAGAATAATGTCGAAAACATGTCAGAGAAATGCCTCCATATCACGCATTGCAAATATCTTGTAAATCGTTTATTGAGTGTTTCACCTTCCATGGTAACCACCTCGATTTTATGTGCGGAGATGTCCGAAAAAGTTACGGACCAAATTCTTTCTAAAATTTGATCAAAATAAGATCAGCTATTAACTCCGAGCGAAGGCTGGCTGAACGGTTGACATATTTCTCAAACCAGATTTTCTTTTGTTATTCAGAGGAAGGCACTGCCTAATGAGAAATATGGCGTATTGTTTGAAACATCTGAATATCTTGAATTTTTATGAGGCGGCGGTCATCATAGATCAAAGGAAGACTATCCGAGTGCAATCCATCCATGATAGGTCCGTGATTAATGAAAGAGACATGGTGTAAGAATAAAGCCAAGGGGTGCAATGAACATCCCTCTAAAGAGCATAAAATTCCCTGAAAGTTATATAAACAATATTTCTTTGTTATACCATCATATAAAAAGTTAAAACGATTTTAAATGTTTATATCAGCCATCGCTCAAGTACTAATCTTGGGAAGTGCTCAAAAACCTGGCACATAGAGCAAAGCCCGGGGGCAGACAAAGAGTTAGCAAACAGAAATGCATTATCTTTTCATCGGGAATGTTCACACCCATGCAATAGTTTTGTTCAATTAATTCCTGCTTTCAAAGTTATGGTATGGAATTATGTGTCTACAAAATCATTTGTATCCGCTTATTGTTGATAATGATGTTTCATGCGAGATATTTTATGACACAAGTAGATGGTGTTGATTTCCACTAAAAATATATATATGAATTTCTTATTCCTATTATAACGGCATGTTCAAATAGCATAAGGCGTGTTACATGCACGTACCTAATATGCCTAAAGCCCCCCCCCCCCATCCATCCCAGCCGCCATTGTAATAGCGTGGATCCGTCCTTTGAGAGTTTGAAAGTTATAAGTGGTTTGAAGAAGTTTTCTTTAGACACAAAACACAGGAAGTTGAGCGCTGGGCACGCCCCATTGAATTTTCATTGATAGTAGCATGATGGGCTATTGTCGCGTCATAAAGAGGTCCCAAATCATTTATTCATCACGCGTTGATTAATTGTGAGGGGAGGGGGGGGGGGCATTTACGGAGTGGATATCCGTTTATGTGTCTCTCTCCGTGAGCTTTTTGATATGTAAATGAGGGACATTTACCAAGCAGAACAGCTTTTTGATTGGTATTCCGCTCGAACATGAGGCTTCCCCACATTGAGTATGCAAATGAGGACAATTCATGTCGAGGTCTAGCACCAGCTTCCCTTTGATTGGCTGATTTTTCTTTCACACAGGGCTGGTTACTAGGGGCAGCTTTCGAGACAAATTTCTGGAGAAATAATATCTTTCTACGCCTTTTTTGAAGGCAAATCACATCTTTTGAGACAGGAACCGCCTTCAATAATAAGAATAATGTTTAGACTTTTGACTGATGTAAAAATTATGACCATTTTCAATGTAAAACTGTGTTAAATATTGAATAGAAAATGTCCTTAACATTACGCACCCGGTGCATGAAATTAGCAGGATAATACACATAATTTCTGCACAAACTAAACATTGCAATGACCACCTGCAAATGCAGGTTATTATAATGGCATGACATAGCTAGCACATTTCTGACATAAGGAAACGATTATTCCCACATGAAAGGTTGTTAGATGGTATTGTGTGAAGACATGTGATGCTCTTGTGGGCAGGTGGAGGTAGTCATTGCAATGTTTAATTTGTGCATAAATTCTACTTATGATCCTGCTAATTTCTACCTTTGGTGATGTCACAGGGGGAATCCTGAGTTGGAGGATATTTTGGAGGCGGGGCTTATCAGTGCTGAGAAAAAATAAAGAAAAATTATTTTAAAATATAGAACACATTATTTCCATTGAACAGTTAGTGATTTTGTTATGTACATGTTGTGTTGCATCAACAGAAGTCAACATATATTTTGATGACAGGGGCCCTTTAATTCCATTTCCCTAAATCATAAAATGCATGACTGCTACAGAGCCCTACAGAGAAAAATGTCCCTACATTTCTGAATATTCTTTTTGTTTTTCTTGACTGGTTTTATATTTGTCACTGTCATTTTTACTAGAAGGTTTAGAGAAGACACACGAGTCACCTGAGAAATGAATTTGATATACACTGTTCTCACTACACTTGCAAATTGCTTTATTGGGCACCCTGATAATAACTTACATTGAAGAAAAGCAGCACATTTAGAAAAAGGGATTGACAAATAAAAATCGAATAAATCAATAAATCATTCACTTTTTGACAAACTAAGAATGAGCTACTCTCATGTTATTTGAAGTCTATTCTGTCTTAGCAAACATACTGATACTCAAATATTTGGTTAATCCTGGGTTTTAGGTCTAGGGGCCTAAATTATTTGCACACATAAATGAACGCTAACTTCACACAACTCATCTTAACATATCTGGATAGATAGCCCTCCCCCACCCCATCAAAATATTCTGGCTGAAGCGAGCTGCCACCGCCCCCCCCCCCTCCCCCCTGGGTAGGGAAGGCGGGGTGGGGGGGGGGGGGGCTTTCATTAAAATTACTGTGTGATATAGTCTATGCTGGGATGAATTTGGTAAAGTTGGCAGCCATTTATGTGTGAAAATAATTTAGGCCCCTAAAACCAAGGATTACCCAAATATTAATTGACAATTTGACTGCACATGGTTGAACATTCTACAAGGTTTATAGATCTATAACATGGCTGTGATTTTAATATTGTAGCTCATAATATTAGATACTAACCAATTTGGAGATTCCGTGCATGGAGTAAGTAATCATCAATGTGTTGACTACCAGGACCTATCAATCTAGCTTGCCTTGGAGCATCTGGATCATCCACTGGCCTTAGTGGCTCTAGTTCATATTGCTATGTCCCTATATCAACAGCAACTGCAGCAGATTGTTGATCACCCGCACCACCATTTTCAATGTCAAATTCTCTGATTTCGCCGTCATCATTGTCAATATCACTGTGGCTTTTGTCACTATCACTACCATTACTCTCTTCATCCAGAATTTCAAAGTCAAGATTTAGGGTGATTTCATCATCTGGAGAAATTTTTTGGTCACAAATGTTTATCAAAAGTAACTAATTGTTAGATTAAATCTAGCCGAATTGTCCCTACGGCGGACTACTCATGAATTTTAATGAGTCAGATGAAATGAGACTCTTTCGAGTATTTGTTTCCATGTTGTCGTGTCTTGACCCGTGAACTAGAAATAGCTTGCGTGGTTAAGTCGCTGCCCGGTTAAGCAGTAGATTGCAGCTTCAAATCCCGTCTGGTTCCAAGATTTTTGTCTGACCTTTTTTTTCGTTCATTTACAGGATGGAGCACGCTATCCTTATTACTGGGTGTATGCCTAAAATTTCTTTGTAAATTAACTAATTGTTCTTTACCGATTTTACCCAAATGAGTGCCACTCGATTTTTCTTATTTTTCTGCTTATATTGACAATTATATTTTATTGCAGGAAAGTACTCCTTTAATCTGGAAGCTGTTGTTGTTTTGCTTAACATGTATACTTGCAGCTGATACATTTGTTGTTTTAAAAATCCTGTTCTATCTGGAAAGAGGCCTTGTATGTTCTATGGCTTTGATTGAATGAGGGAAAATTGATTCTTAATGAAATGTGCAATGTGCACTGCTCCTAGTTTTGTCTCCAGTTGGTCTATTTTTAGCTGGCCTTGGAGTAAGCAACAATAGCACATTGATTGCTCGCAAGAACTGTGTGCATTGAAAGCCATTCACAGTTCAATTTTTTTGATTAACTCACATTTCTTGATGGTAGGCTATGTAATGAATTATTTTAAAGCACACATTAAAATATGTTATCGTAAAACTCATTTGAGGATTCATGTTTCTGTGTAAAGTTATCATAATGCTTGTAATTGTAATATGTCTGTTCAGGGGGTGCTTCACCGAGCTGTTCTCAAGCTAAGAATGACTTTACGCATGACTGGTGACCCTTTCTTCTGCTAAATGAGATTTTTTTCCTGTTTTAACATCGTGCAAAAATTAATTTTCAACAATCCTAATCAAATTTGACAAATCATGAACTTTGTATTCAGACACTTGTTAAGAACAAGACTTTTGATTTACAAAAGACATATTTCGACTTTAGCTCATGGGTATCAGAATTATTGAGAATCTGATTTAGCAGAAGTTAGGGTCACCAGGCGTGCTTAAAGTTGTTCTTGGCTGAAGAACAGCTTGGTGAAACACTCACAGCTCAAAAACTTGTTATAGGCTTAGGTCTAATCAAGACTCTCAAAAAACACACATGCTTCTTTGGCAGTATAGCACAAGACTTCTCAAACAAAATGCACACTATTTTGCTACTTCAGTCTGGTAAAAGCGCCATTTTCTGATTGTGCTAGCTAACCCCATCTGAAATTAGCGTTCTATTTTGCAACTTCAGGCAAAGGGAGGCTGCCCTCAATGTTTGCAGCAATACACTGACTTCCTCAAGATGTAATCCTTCGCACTGGCACTTATGGAGGGAGTTGCACTTGTAACTCCTTGTATCAAGTGTCCAATCAGACATTGTACTGACAACAAATCCCCTCACAGTTTGAAGTGTCCCCCCCCCCCCCCCACCATCCCCACCATCATCTCTCAACTGTAATTGAACAATGTGTTCACTATGGGATCTGCGACTGCTTACCTGGTGAATTTACTGCTTGCTTTTCACAGCTATGTGAAGGAAATTAGAGAGGCAGACTCTTTTTTGCTGACAAGTCATGTAGCAGTGTGGGCACATGTATGATGCACCTTATTTTGAGGGATACCAGATTTGAGGTGGTAAACCTCCATGTGTGAATTTATTCAATTGAGGCTGAAGAAGGCTACTTTTCCTCCTGCTGTCTTTAAAGACAGTATGTGATTTTGGGTGACATTTTATGATAGTGTAGTGTGTACCTGCTAATGAACCCCTCAAAAAAAGTTCTGCGAGTCAAAATTGAATATATCACTTGTTGCTTCATCTTCACACATGATGGTCCTACCACTAGAAAGCTTGATTATCCCTCTTTATAATGATATATTGTTTGTAATGCTCTTGACCATCCCCCCCCCCCCACCCCACCCCCTAAAAAAGGATAAATTAAAAAAATCACAACATATTGCATCTTTAAAAGAAATGGAGCCGTTGGTGTTGAAAATGATGCATGTTGCCACAATTGACTTCTGACTTGGCTCTATATTCAGGAGGACTGCACATTCCATGATTGCATGATCACATAGCAAACCAATGTGAAGAGGAATATGTAGTCTGCTCATGATACCGCCGTCATGTATGATGATGAAGCGATATCATTATTTAGCCTTTTTCTGAATGGCTTGTAATGTGCAGTGAATAAAGAAAGTCACTTGTGAATGTGTGTTGTCTTTCTTCAGTATACAGTACATGTAATATGAGTGGGGGATGACACAAATGATTGCATGTATGTATGTAGGTGGCTTTTGTTTAATTGCAGTTTGAATTGTATGTGACAAGCATCCTAGAGAGAGTTGAGCAATAATTATCTGCAAATCCATGGTGTGACAGACCAGTGACAAAAAATACAGGGAAATTTAGCCCGCGCAATGCAGAAGAGCCCCTGTCAGTGATACAATGGCCGCTGGTTAAAAAAGTAACCCCAGTAATTATTTTGTTTCCCTGAACAGACCATTAACACATGTTTAAGAGTGGACAGATATTGGGAGATAATAATATTGTTTGGAAATCTGAGTGAGATGTGAACTTCTTCTTCTAAGATAGAATATTGTCTTCAACTTCTTTTGCTAAGGAAGACAACTTGTCTCTTCACGTAATCTTCATTAAGATGAGTTAAGTGTAAGAGGAGTGCCCATTAGTATGAGAGAGAGAGAGTGGAGTGCCTTTTCCCATTTGTGGGTTTGGATACCACAAGACATAATGAAGTAATGGAGAGCTGTAGGGGAGCAATGAGAGAAACATGGCTGGGGAAGGTTAGGTGGGTAGGGGGCAGGTTGGGGGTGGTTGGGTGACAAGGGATGCAAATGGTGAAAGTGATGAGAGAGGTGAGAGAAAAATGTGTGTGTGTGGAGGAGGGAGGGGGGTACTTCATGAAATGAAGTAATGGGGAGCTATAGGGAGCAATCATAGAGACATGGTTGGGTGGGGAGTGGTTGGGTTACTGACGGGATGCAGGTGGTGTGAGAAAGAGTGGGAGTAGGTATCACACTTTGGATACCATTGGAGATGATGAAGTGGAGACTTGAGGGAGTAACCAGGGAAACCTTGCTGGGATAGTATGCATGTGTGTGTGTGTGTGGGGGGGGGGGGCAGGTGGTGTGACAGATGAGAAAGAGATGGAAAGATAAGTGTGGGTTAGGATATCACAGGTAGTGATGAAGCACTGGAGAGCTGTGGGAGGAATGGGCAGACACAGAGACATGGCTGGGATGGGGGAGAGGTGGGGTTCAGATGGTGTGATCGATGAGAGGTATGGAGCGAGAAGTGTGGGCTGGATTTAAAGCAGGGTGAAATTGCTGTGGACTGGATAGGTCATAGCCCATACTGTAGAAGGGTTGTTTGCACCCAGCTGGTGATGTTGTGTAACCATGAAAATGCAATGCATTGTGGGATCACATCTTTCATTTCATTCATTCATCATGTGAGAATACAGCAAATATGTGACACCTTCCCAAATGCTTGCAGGCTAATAGATTGATCACACACGATACAGCATGCTGCTTTTACAAATTAATGGACTATACTTTGAGATTTCCACAATGAAGAAGATAAGAGGTTGATGGTGGATATTGTTTTTAACAAGCACCCAAATGAAAACAAGCTTGAACCAATTAAATTGAGGGCAATTGCAGAAATAGCAATTAAACATTCATGTAGCACTTTGCCTGCAAAAAAATTCCCGCTTATACCAGTGTCTGGCACCCTTGATCAATCTTTCATTAGTGGGAGACCATGGCGTGTACACGTTCTCCCCATAGCAACGGCATGCCTCAGCACTCTCTCTGCCTCGTAGTGATGTCATCCCTACTGTTTTTCTGCTCCATGCCTTATATTGTCTCCCAGCTGAAACCAGCCCTGTAGAGCAGCAGCACAAAAGAAATCACACACTGCACTGAAGCTCTGCTGTACTGGGGGTTCATGTAGTGGACTCCCTCACCTTCTCTCTCTCGCTCTCTCTGGCTGCTAATTGAATTGTATCCATTACTCATTGAAGTTGGGCACTGCGAAGTGATTGTTGAGTGATTTCAAAAAGCTGTCAAATGAATCTTAAATGTTGAATAGGATACTGTGTAACTGCCATTCAAAGGGCAAGTGAGGCGGCGACCACCTTTTGTGAGCTGGGATAGTGAGACGTTTCAGGTAAGAACATGTTTGACTGCATGAAGAGGGACTGCAGTAGCATGGGACTGTGTGCCTGTTTATCCATTGGACTTTTTTTTTGTCTGTTGGAGGGGTTATTTTCAGTGTGATGGCAGTATTATTGTAATCTTTCTATACTCCTTATATATAAACCTCATTATTAGTAGCATTCATTCAAGGCCTGTAAGACTAAATACTTTCTCTCCTGCATCTCTCACAAATACATGTAGCAGCTATGAAATTATGATAATCTACATGTATGTGTCCAGACTTAGCAATGATAGCAGTGCATCAGAGGGAACAATTAACATTAACCGGTATATTCTTGGGGGCTTCTTCTCTGGTGCAGTGAACAAATGTGCTGAACTTTGATTTGTAGTGTACTCCAGGGGCTTACACTTGGCCAGACTTCTAGTTGACACTTCATACGAGAGATGGAATTTTTTTTGAAGATCCCTGCTCACATGCTTCCACACATGATTGAATCACAGTGGGAGCAGCTGAGGGCATGCACAGTTTATTAGTAAGCCACTTATTAAGTCAATTGCAAACAAATTTGCATTCATGAATATATATATACATAGACGTAGTGTGCACATGACAATGGCGCCTACAGACGTTTGTGGAATATTAATTTGTTTAGAAAATAGAGCTTGCTTCTGGTGCGCAGAGTAATTTAAATGCGTATAGTTTACAAGCGGTTCTCACTGCCGAATTACAGTCACTTGTTTGTACACATGACTTCTGTTTCAACCATTTGTACTTCCTTCAAAAATCAGTATCTGTGAGAACGTCTCTAGTGATTCACACAACCTTTGTACACAGAGAAATATGAGTATACTTGCCCAATAGCATACAATGCACACTGAACTTATACTAGAATGTAAGCTACCTATGTGGCTTGGGCAGTTCTGATGCACATGACTGATATAGAAGGGCTTGCTATTATGGATTGCACATACTTGTTCAAGCTACAGCAGTTTTATTGCAGAGTAGAGCCTGTACGGTGTAGGTCATGGCCCATATCACCAAGAGCTACGATGGATCAATCATAAATCCATATCACAAAGAAAAAAAAGTATTATATGACTAGCATTTTGGAATTGTTTTTTGGTACAAACCAACAACAACAACAACCAGAGCACTAGTCTTGCGCATCAGTCTTTTTAATGAAATTAATGCGGAAAGTTGCAATCGACAGCAAGTTGCAGTCCATTGCAAAGTTGCTATAGATAGCAACTCATATAGCAACTCATTCTTTGTAATACGGGATCCAGATCTGAATAAGACGTGAACCAATCTGCTGTACACCTATAGATGTGCTACACATACTATCACTCACTTCACTTAGCTCCTGTATTTATGCCTCCGTAATGAAGTGGCCAGAGGCATTAGGTTTTTTGTGTTGTCTGTCCTTCCATCCATCCCGAATCTGTTTATGCAATATCTTGAGAACCGCTTAACAGTTTTGCTTCATTCTTTGTACCTGTTTGTAATTGATAAAACAAAATTACAAAAAATTATAAAACAAAAAAACGCAACAGTCATCATGCGACAGGACGAATACGACAGCAAGATGGAGAGCCTCCTCAACACTTCAACCTACACCAAACTGTCCAGAGATCCGACGGCTGCTACAGAAAGGAGAATCAACGAGAAATTGCTGAAACTTCATCGAGAGGACATCATACCCAAGCCGTTATACTTCAAGCTTCGATGTTCGTCATCAACCTGCCCTGTGATCTTTGGACAACCTAAAATACACAAGCCAGATACGCCACTTAGGCCCATCGTCGCAACAAGGGGATCTCCGACATACGACATCTTGCTACGATTCTTCAACCACTTGTTGGGAACTCATCTCATCACATCGCCAACTCCAAGCATTTCATTGAGAAACTCAGCGCAATTCAAATCTGTCCTACAGATACGCTTGTCAGTTTTGATGTTGAATCTCTCTTCACCAATGTTCCTGTTTCAGAAGCCTGCAGTATCATCCGACAGAGACTAGAGGAAGACGACGCCCTACCAGAACGGACAGCTATGTCTCCAGAGCACATCCAGGATCTACTTCTCACATGCCTCAACTCGACTTCATTCCAGTGGCGTAACTCTTTTTACAAACAGGTTGAAGGAGCAGCAATGGGGTCACCTCTCTCCCCCATCGTCGCCAATATCTACATGGAGGAATTTGAGACAGCAGCACTTCAAACATCGACTCTCTGCCCCAAATTATGGGTTAGATATGTTGATGATATTTTCGTCGTGTGGCAGCACAGCAGAACTGATCTCCAGGAATTTCTTTACCATCTTAATCACAGGCACCCAAGCATCAAGTTCACCATGGAGATAGAGCAGGATCTTTCCATCCCATTTCTAGACGTACGCATTACAAGGACAGCTGAGGGAAAGGCATCACACCAAGTCTACCGGAAACCGACGCACACGGACAGGTACCTCAATTTTAAATCGTTTCATCACCCTTCTGTTTTACAGTCAGTATCCAGTACTCTCATCCGGCGAGCACACGACATCAGCGACGAGGAACACCTTCAACAAGAGCTTCAGCACATCAAGACAGCGCTCACCAGCATCAACGGATACCCTCCTCGAAAGGTGAAGACATCTCTACCTCGTCCACGCACTCCTGCTCCGCCACATTTAGCTTCAGTTTTTCTCCCTTACATAGGACAAGCTTCTCACAAGATTCAGCGGATTCTCAAGAACGTCAACATCCAGGTCAGGCACCGATCTTCAGGTAAGCTGCACTCCAAGCTCTTCACCCACAAAGACAGGAAGCCGCCGGACACTCAACCAGGAGTCTACAAGATACCGTGTGAATGCGGTCAGTTCTACGTTGGAGAAACCGGAAGAAGCCTTAGGACCAGACTCAAGGAACACCAGACCAGCTTTAGACGGAACGAGTGGGAGAAATCAGCTATCGTCAAACATGCTCAGCAACAGAATCATCGCATCGACTGGTCCAACGCAGAACTCATCACATCCATTAAGCACTGGCACACCCGGCGCGTGAGAGAAGCCATCGAGATTCTTCAACACGACACGGTACCACAGGAGAGCGGACTTGTGATCAACGATATCTGGATGCCACTTCTTCACCACGCACACCGGCAGCACCACCACGCACAACGCACACGGGACGACGACCTACCCGAAAGCTCGGGGAATTGAATACGCCGCACTTTCGCGCCGTTTCACGCTCCAGTGCACACCGCGCATTCGCGCCGCACTTTCGCACCTATTCAGCTGTTTCACGCTCTAGTGCACACAGCACATTCGCGCCGAAACGCTATATTCCTATTGGCTGATTTCGGACACTCTCGGGTTATTTCGGATCCCTTCGGATCACATAAATACCCGGCGCGCTCGTTAGTTTCTTCGAGTTATTCTCCGGATGACGGACAGAGCACACTGCCCGAAACGTCGAGACTGATACTCCCTCTTTCAGATTTTGAAAGAAATCTATAGTTAGTTGCAGAACTGACTATAACTTTTCTACACTTTTCTCTTTTTCTTTTCTTTTCTTTTCTCTTTATCACTACTTTGTGACTAGTTCACAACTTTCATCAACACCCACCCTCTTCTTCTACCTCCATTCCATCCCATTCATTTTCGGTTTAAAACACCGAAAACTAAAGCTAAAAATAGTCTTGTGTAAGTGTTATAAAATATAAAAATTCACCTCTCCTTTTCACTTTTCACTTTCCTTTCCTTTCTTCACCCCATAAGCGGGCCAATTATCCGAAAGAATACAACCACATGGTGTTACCGAAAGTTTTGCTATTTTCTAAATAGTATTTATTAAAATTACCTTTGTAGTACTGTGGTCAACTGCAGAGGTCTACAGTCAGTGAATACATTTAAATAACACAATTATTCTATGCCCATTAATACATTGTACCTTATATGAATATATAGGAATAATGTAACCACATTGAAATACATCATTTTTTTCACTTTACCCTAAGCCAACAATTCCACAAGTGATTTTTCAAGATTACTTCTCTGAAAATGCATTTAAGTGATGTGCACGGTTAAGAAGGATCCCAACTACCTACAGAGAAAACCATGGCATCTCTCTGACATTAACCCAATTACTCGAGCCGCTCTCCAAGCAACGAAGCATTAGGCATCATTTAATCACCATCAGAAGGACATTTGGCACAGTGCAGCTGAGAGACCAAGCAGAAAGGATTGTGCTCTTTTATCCACACAGCTGTCTCATTCACATCTTCAGGAAGCAAAGAAGTATCATTGCTATCTATTGTATCTACCAGTACCGTACGTGCTGTGGACATCTGTATTGATGAGTTTTGTTCTGCAACCCTTTTTTGGTGGTAATTATGCTCGTTTCCTGTTGCACCTGTGACAGATTATTTGTCAGAAAATGTTTGATATCAGAGTTTGTGATGTTTAATTATCTTCTGAATTATCATTAATACCTTTTTTATGTTCATGGTATGCATTGTCTTCATCCTTATCTTCTTCATGATTATCATGTTCTTCATCTTCTTCTTCATCATCATCACCTTCCATCAACATCATCTTTATCTACTTCATGTTTTTCATCTTCTCATCTGTTTTTGTCTTCTTCAGTATCCTTATCATCTTTGTTACTAGTACCAGCAGTGGCATCAGCATGAGATGCTCTACATATCATCCGTTTTGAAGACCCGAGGTCTTGCTTAGCAACGTATCTCCAAGAATGTGTTGTGGTTCGTTTCATTTGTAAATTAATCTGCAGCAGTTACATGTTTACTTCCTAAAGTACCATAATCACCATCATCATTATCTTCATGTTCTTCATCTCCTACCTCTCCTTCATTGCCATCTTCATCCTCTTCATCTTCTTCATTGTCATCTCCATTGCCATCTTCAGCATCATCTTGTTTATCTTCATTACCTTCAGACTTTTCCCCATCTCTGTCATGGTTCATTATGGCTAATGCTATTGCTATTTACCTCACCACCATCATCATTATCATAAGTTATGGTTGACATGATGCCTACCTTTGCTGATGCCCCATGAAATTATAGATTGGGGATCTTATCTGCCTTTTTGTGTTGTTCATGCTATTACCATAACTTACATGTATTTAGACCAGGCTCATCCCACTGTGTTCCCATGAACACAGGTCCCTGTGACTTCAGGTTTTTAAAATATGTCCCTCAGAAGAATTTGTTTTTCCCCAGACAGATGCAATGGTCTTTTATAGGATTTGTGTGTATGACTTGTGAACAAATACACATGTGGCAAATAAAGTGTTACCAACAAAGTTTTTTTTTAAAGATCTTTGTGAATGAACATTTTTTTCAATATTCATTTTAATTTTTCCTTGTCAGAACATCATGATAGATACCAGTAAAAAAACATCACATAGGGTTCAGGGTACTTTAAACCTCACAAAGCAAAAAAGGTTCCCATGAACACAGGTCCCTGTGACTTCAGGTTTTTAAAATATGTCCCTCAGAAGAATTTGTTTTTCCCCAGACAGATGCAATGGTCTTTTCTAAAATCAGCTTTAAACGGCATATGGATACATACTCTGTGCATTGAATCAGCTCATATCTGTGTATATCATGATATATTTCTTTAAGTGAGCTCGGGACTAAACATGACTTGACCTTCTCCCTATTCAGAGAGCATATTGAACATGAGATCATTATGAATGATGATGAATAATGTATCAGTATTGTGGCACCATATCCAGCTGTAGTGTGTGTTTATGCTCGTGCTTAGTCTGGCTTTCAGGCTGTTGGACATTTCTTATCCTGACTGCAAAAAAGAGTCTTCTACTCACAAGACTAGTCACTTTTTCATCCCCCTCAGTTCTCAGTCCATCCCACAAGCAGAGAAGAACTTGAGAATGGTTAGTGTACTGTAGCCAGTGCCTGGTCAGTGAATAATGGCTAGATTAAGAATGCTTGACAGCCTGGAAGCAAGGCTAGCTCCTGCACCATGTTCACACTGGAGAGGATTTTCCCTTGTGTGAACGAAGATGTGATCTCATCTGCTGCCTCTGTCCCCAGGCATCATTAACCCAAGCAGTAATAATAAACACTGCTTGGGTTCTTCTGAACATCTGTTCATTCCTCTAAATAATCATGTGCAGCCAGTACCTCTTATCATGTGAAAGTGTGACTGAATATCTCAAGGTTCCAAGGTTTAAGCCCCACCATGACGCTTGTGCTGACCACAGTGGGACAGACCCTGTATACCATGCAAAGGCAAATAAATGAGTACATATTGTATTGATGCTCTTCACCACGGAGTATACAAGGGGGTTTGGTAGGAGGTGTGAATGATTATGTGAATGTACTCCCTTACAGACGCAAGCAATGCAAGAAACATCTCTCCCTTCCACATGACTTGTTCATCTTCATCTTCTGTATTCTATACTGTAACAGCCAATACTTCCCCTTGCAGGTATATTTATTCCTTCATAATTTATCCCCAATATCCATTATCATGAGTAGCCCTCTTCCTGTTCTTCATTCCTGTACATCACCATCCCTGTACCCTGTGATATATCCCTCTCCCTCATGTATAACAGCTAATGCTTTCCCTCCTCTCGTAACTCCTTCATAATTCATCCCCCTAAACCCTCCCTCCCCTCTCCTCCCCTCCCCTCCCCTCCCCTCCCCTCCCCTCCCCTCCCCTCCCCTCCCCTTCCCTCCCCTCCTCTCTCCTCCCCTCCCCTCCCCTCCCCTCCCCTCCCCTCCCCTCCCCTCCCCTCCCCTCCCCTCCCCTCCCCTCCCCTCCCCTCCCCTTCCCTCTCCTCCTCTCTCCTCCCCTCCCCTCCCCTCCCCTCCCCTCCCCTCCCTCCCCTTCCCTCCCCTCCCCTCCCCTCCCCTCCCCTCCCCTCCCCTCCCCTCCCCTCCCAATTCCCATCATCCCGCTCATGGCTCGGGCCATCAGAGGCCAGATGATTTCCCTCTCCGCTTTGCTGGTCGCCAGTCTTCATTCTTGATGACTATGACGTGCGCTGGATCTGACAAGCACGGGATAATCGTAGCCCTAAAGAAGTTTCTCATCCACCAATCAAAATTGCCGTAGGGGGTGCATCTGTAGCGACTCCTCATCGCTCAGTGCTCGTGTCCATATCAATATCTTCGCCAGTCAATTTTGTAGTATGAGGTACCCATCTCTAGTGGCACTCTCTCCCTTAGTCCAGGTATATGCGTAGTGTCTTTTCTCCTCCTCAGTGCGAGGTCAAGGACCATTTTTTTTTCTACCAACTACAATTTGTATCTGAATTATTCATTTGGGGGTTCTGGCTCAGTATGGATATTAAAATTGTTTCGTCATGTGTAAAGAAACACTGCTCACCTGGAGTGTAATCAATTTTATGCCTCTAATATTTTACTTTTCTAATAAACTAGAAATGAGATTTAGTTTATGATGACAGTACAGTTTGACTAACAATATTTGCATGAAATGTTTGTATACTAATATACTTGTGCATCTTTTGTGCATTGCTTAATCAATATACTAATTATTTTCTGATTTCTCTTTGAGTAACGGACAATAGAGGTGTCAGGTACATGTATACTACACGTCAACTACAGTTTGTGAATACAAACAATATAAACAAACAATGTATGGATTACACATGGAGTACTGGTAATAACAAGAACCCTTACCCTAACCATAAGTAATCACAAGGACTGAAGTTTATGGACTTCACTGCTTGCATTGACACATACAGCTATCACTTAAACTTAATCAGGACGCATTTACTAAGCATCCTTTTATGCTCACTCTTTTGTGTGAGGAAAACCAAAGAGTATTAGGATGTTTGAAGCATAGCTGGATGTCCCAACAATTTTTTTTTTTTTAACCAAATGGCCTACCTATTACGTAATACCCCAATGCCCACCCGAAGATCAGAGTACTGCAGCGATTTTATAGGTCAAATCTTCCCTATAGGGACAGATGCCAGCTTAGTTCCGTCTCTTTGAAATTCCAGGTTCCTTGCCACATATTTTCCCCCGAATGCATGGAAAGATCACCTCTGACATTCGACAAGCAGACGCTTTTGCTCATGCGCAGTTGGTTATGATATGATTTATGGATGCGCCCTCCATGGCATCATTTTGGCATGAAATTATCTTTAATCGTTGATACATTCTTGGTCAAAATACATCCAGAAATGAATGAACTATGTTAGTCTGATTTTGAAACTATGTTTTATTAGATAATTAATTGCATTTGTTGGCATTATATGCCCCATGTTTCACAAATTGTGAGATCAACGATGTAAAAGAGCGTGTTTTGATCTTCAAGAATACTCCAATGTATGAGCATAGTATGGCAAAGAAAGGGGGAAAACACAAGTTGTAGGTGACATATTTGTGGTCTTTTCATGGATAGTGGGACATTTTTACATAATTGTCTGCTGTCAGAATGCAACTTCAGTCCTGTATCTTGTGTCAGAAAGGCCTCATTTTTCTTGTCATTTTCTTTACTTCTCCTCCCTCTTCATTTCTACTCCACTTATTCATGAAGCAGATTCTTCCTTTTTCTTCATGTTTGTCTTGTTGTTGAAGCTCTTCATGAAAAAAAAAAATCTTGCTTTCTGTTTCTTCCTCCCACTTTTTCATTCCCTTTTTTTGTTTGTCTTTTTCTGTTTGTTCTTTTTTTCTATGTCTTTCTTCTTGTTGTTATTCTTATCAATTATGATGGTTTCATTGTAGTTTTAGTTGTTTTTTCTTCTTTTTTGGCCGTAATCTTTCCTTCGTCATAATGTTCTTTTTCTTATTGGTTTACCTCTAGCTTTGTTTTTCTTTATCAAATTGTCATTCTGTTTGTTTTCTCTATCTCTTATTGTTCTTTCAATTTATCCCTTGTCTCTGTAGATTCTGGCATCATGCATGATCTGCACATGCTCAGTTGATGAAGCTGATAAAAGAAAAATGCTTGTCGGGTGTCATAAGCTGAGATCTGACTGAGCTCCACTTTGAATTATCAGCAAAGCAACGTTAACTGTGGTTGAATTCTCTAAACTTGTTCAGTCTATAAGGCCGTTTAGCCACCCAAAATAATAACAGGGACACAAAGTTATACTTTGTCTTTCAATTCAGTGGAAAGCTTCCAACAATCAAAGCTAAATGAAGACTATAATAATTGCATTAATGACCCACTCAAGTGAGTGCCTATATCTGTATCTAAACGGCTACTCCTGGTAGCTAATATTCAATAAGCAAAACACCAGATCAATCTGCAAATAACTATACACAGCTGAATAGTCTGCTTAACCCATTATGTGTGTAACTCAAATATGAGGGAAAACCTTAGACAAGGAGCCCATGATGGAAGCCACTGCCTGGTTAAACAGCCAGCTCTGCTTCATACATCCTTGATAAGGGGGCAGACCTAGTTGTGGTTGCATCAATGCATCAGGAAGAAGCAGTTACACAGCCTAGAACATGGGCTAGGCAAAACATAAAATAAAACCTCCCAACCTTAAGTACATTGGAGTAAGAAATCAACTTTCCACCTGACAGTAATTTTTGTACATTTATGCTATCAATCACTGTACAGATGCATGGTGTTGCCTGCTTTGGGCTGGTTTGACTGAACTCACACAGAAGGCCTTCACTGGCTCCATTATATCATTCTATTTGGAGAGAACACTAACAGACAAAAGTTGAATGTTCTTGTAAGCTGGTGTGGAATGAGGAAATACAGACTCCATTTGTAGTAATCCTTGCCAGTACAATAACATCATGTCTGGAGATGGTAAAGGATGCAAGAAATACATCATCGTCTTTGATAATTGCAGTTCGAGTCATACAGGCCAGTATGCAGACACCACAGTATTTATCTACCATTCTCATCTCTTGTGTGGGTGACATGCTGTTTGTTTGCTGTTTCCATGGTAATTTCATCTTTCTGTCCTCCCTCTGACCAGAGTTTGCTTCATGAGGATCAGCCTTTATTTTTTTTTTGTGTGTGTGTGTGGGGGGGGGGGGGGGGGGGGGAGTGGCGGTGGGGAGAGAGTCGTGCAATCTTGGCAGTTTGAAGCCTGAGCCACACATGTGTGGGGTACACAGTCCCAGCTATGGGAGAGCTGTGAAAAGATTGGATAGCATTTCATCTGGTGTTGGAGTGATGTGTTTGTGGCGAGTCGTGAATACTTTAAATGTCATGTGTACACGATTGTCTGGGAGCGAGCACGCAGAAGGAAATGCCAGCCGACTTTCAATTTTGTTCCCATTTTTCTTGCTTTGATCTGGCATTTATTTGAAGAGAATCATATTTCAGAAGTTGCGTGCCACACCACTGCAACACGGCAGCTCTTTCTAGGAATATATCTCTCCCCCGTTCATTCAATTTTTGACAAGCAATATTACATTAACTTTTGTCTGGTGAAAATGTGGGAATTCTGTTCAAATTCTTTACATTTTACCTCATGTTTTCATTTCATGTTCTTGTATGTTACCTTGTCAGTGCAGTATTTGCCTTAATTTCTATTTGTCAATCTCTGACTGTCTTACCAGCCCATGATTATAATTCCTTTTATTATGCAATTGGAATAAGCTTGGTATCATATTAAAGAAAAATAAACTGCCCATCACAACAATTTTCCAGTGCTTGGATCAAAATCAACCATTGAAAATACAGTCGTCACAATGTCCTAAATATATGTGAGGAAGTATCCTTAATCTTGGAGAACCCTTCTACCACCATCACAGGGTCCATATTTTATTTACTTCCCCGCGATTTTTGTAATTTAGAGATGATTCTCTCCTGGTATCCTAAAATCAAATAAGAATGAGTCACATTGTTATTGTCTATTTCAGAATAGCACATCATTGATTACTGGTTCACAAGTCAAGTTGCAATCACTCAGAACTTTTTATAAGACTGGGCCTTGAAGTCTTTTTATTACTTCGTCTTCCCTTCAGTCTTTACAACTCAAATCTTGCTCCATTTTTTTTCTTGCAGAGGTCTGATTCGTCCCTGCCCAGCCCTGCAGCCCTCCCACTCTCCCCAGACACAGTCAACCTCCTCCTGAACAACTCCAACCGGACATCGTCATCAACATCATCCTCATCGTCATCATCACAGGGAGGACCACGCTCACACCCCCAGGTCAAGCGGCTCTCCTCAGCCAATGACATCATGCCGTCTAGCGACATCCTGGAGCAGCTAGACAGGCGGAGGAGCAAGGACGATTATATCCGCCGCCGCCCGCTCAGCCATGCAGGGATTAGGGTGAGTTTGTTTGATGCCTTGAGTAGCCCTCTCATCATCTCATTATCTCTTCCATTGTCAGACATCTATATTGTTGGACAGAGTTTTCTTAGGCAGATTGAAGTAAAGGAGGAGCGGTCTGTAACTCTCTGAATCACAGTACAGAACATTCCTCAAGATACTAATAAATACTATTTAAAAAAAAAAAAATAGCAAAACTTTCGGTAACACCATGTGGTTGTATCCTTTCAGATTATTGACCCACTTATGGGGTGAAGAAAGGAAAGGAAAGTGAAAAAAGGAGAGGTGAATTTTTATATTTTATAACACTTACACAGGACTATTTTTAGCTTTAGTTTTCGGTGTTTTAAACCAAAAATAAATGGGATGGAATGGAGGTAGAAGAAGAGGGTGGGTGTTGATGAGACTAGTCACAAAGTAGTGATAAAGAGAAAAGAAAGAAAAGAAAATGAGAAAAGTGTAGAAAAGTTATGATCAGTTCTGCAACTAACTACAAGTTTCTTTCAAAATTTAAAAGAGGGAGTATCAGTCTTGACGTTTCGGGCAGTGTGCTCTGTCCGTCATCCGGAGAATAACTCGAAGAAACTAACGAGCACGCCGGGTATTTATGCGATCCGAAGGGATCCGAAATAACCCGAGAGTGTCCGAAATCAGCTAATAGGAATAGAGTGTTTCGGCGCGAATGTGCTGTGTGCACTAGAGCGTGACACAGCTGAATAGGTGCGAAAGTGCGGCGCAAATGCGCGGTGTGCACTGGAGCGTGAAACGGCGCGAAAATGCGGCGTATTCAATTCCTCGAGCTTTCGGGTAGGTTGTCGTTCTGTGTGCGTTGTGCGTGGTGCTGCCAGTGTGCGTGGTGAAGAAGTGGCATCCAGATATTGTTAATCACAAGTCCGCTCTCCTGTGGTACCGTGTCGTGTTGAAGAATCTCGATGGTTTCTCTCACGCGCCGGGTGTGCCAGTGCTTAATGGATGTGATGAGTTCTGCGTTGGACCAGTCGATGCGATGATTCTGTTGCTGAGCATGTTTGACGATAGCTGATTTCTCCCACTCGTTCCGTCTAAAGCTGGTCTGGTGTTCCTTGAGTCTGGTCCTAAGGGTTCTTCCGGTTTCTCCAACGTAGAACTGACCGCATTCACATGGTATCTTGTAGACTCCTGGTTGTGTGTCCGGCGGCTTCCTGTCTTTGTGGGTTAAGAGCTTGGAGTGCAGCTTACCTGAAGATCGGTGCCTGACCTGGATGTTGACGTTCTTGAGAATCCGCTGAATCTTGTGAGAAGCTTGTCCTATGTAAGGGAGAAAAACTGAAGCTGAATGTGGCGGAGAAGGAGTGCGCAGACGAGGTAGAGATGTCTTCACCTTCCGAGGAGGGTATCCGTTGATGCTGATGAGCGCTGTCTTGATGTGCTGAAGCTCTTGTTGAAGGTGTTCCTCGTCGCTGATGTTGTGTGCTCGCCGGATGAGAGTACTGGATACTGACTGTAAAACAGAAGGATGATGAAACGATTTAAAATTGAGGTACCTGTCCGTGTGCGTCGGTTTCCGGTAGACTTGGTGTGATGCCTTTCCCTCAGCTGTCCTTGTAATGCATACGTCTAGAAATGGGATGGAAAGATCCTGCTCTATCTCCATGGTGAGCTTGATGCTTGGGTGCCTGTGATTAAGATGGTAAAGATGTCTCCCTTTTTAGAGTAACTTAAAGTGAGTATGAAATGTTGCTGTGAGCAAGAAACGATAATAATAGATCCCTAGGCTCACAGTGATATAGCAGTTTGACAGGATCCCATGATCATGGCTAACTGCAAGTTGTGAATGATTTTCAGAGAGTAAAAATGTGAGCAAGGACCAGTGCACAACGAATTAAACTGTGGAGATCCTAGATTTTCTTCTTGTCTGCGGTTACATTGCTGACAACTTCTAATTGCAACAATGATATCTTAAGCAATATAAGTTGAAATAGATTCATACCTTATAAGGCTTTAATATATATCTGCCGTCATAAATACTATATTCCTTGTTACAGGTCAATGCAGCATGGTTGCGTTGATCTGTCAGACAAATGCAGCCTCCTCTTTCACAGATTACACTCTGTATCTCAAAAGACATGACTTTCTATGTCACCACTTCAGATGATTTGCTCATCAGTACCAGAGTGCCAATGCAGGAAGGGAAGAACATATGACTTTAGTTGCTGGGCTTTTTCAAATATTATCTAAGCACTCTGCACCTTTATATAATTTTGATGATTTTTTTTTTGCTTTGTGGGGGCTATCCTCCACTGAGGATTTGTGTAATTAAAAGATATAGGACTTACATAATTATGTACAATTAAACATTTATGCCTAGAGTATGTACTGTACTTCAATTTGACTGATTGAATAGGTTTATTTTTTTCATTCAGATGCTGTATACAAACAATTATCTACTGATTCGATCAGTATATTAGAGTAAAAAATTTGTCTATTACAAATATATTTCCTGTCTGACAATTTTTTCTGCCTCCGTCATGCCACAAAGGTCAATGAACTTTGCCAAAATTAGCTAATAATTGCCCCCAAAGTGATATTTTTCATAAGAAATCCAAATTCAATGGTGCAATTCCGACCAAACATGGTGCAAAGATGGATCACTACTTGGGTAGACCGATGACATTTCTGGTGAAAGGTCTGAAAGGTCAGAGATCGATGGTCAGTGAACTTTGCCCAAATTAGCTTAAAATTGCCCCAAATTGATATTTTTTCCATTGAATCCAAATCTAATTCAAAATAAACATAGTACAGAAATGTATTACTTCTTGGGGGTAGACTTATGAAAGTTTGGGTAAAAGTGCTGAGAGGTCAAAGGTCAATGAACTTCACCCAAAATTGGCTAATTTTAAACAAACTTGATACAAGGATGGATTTAGATTGGAATTCGTTAGATTGGAATTCAAAGAAGTAAGAGGTCAAATGTGAATGAACATTACCAAACTTGGCTATAAAAATGGAAAAACAAAATATGATATTTTCATTTCAGCTAGGAATTCAATAGTACTTTGCCCATCAAGCATACAAGTTTTCTGAGAATAAATCTAAATAGAGCTAGTAAAGAGGCAGAGGCATATTTATCGACTGCGTGGCAGTCGAATTGCACTAGTTATAAATAAAGGCTATTTGTACACTTTTTGGATCTGGATCTTTCATTTTGGCTTTTCTTCATTTTCACCTTTCTAGTATTCCCCTTGTACGTATGATTTTCACATTAATATAAGCTGAATACAAAGAGAGTGTAAGTTTGTGTGTCTTTGTGTGTGAGTGTAAGAGAGTGATTGAGTGTCTGTGTATGAGTGAATGTGTAAGTGTGTGAGAGAAAGAAAGAGAAAGGAAGTGAATGCAATGTTTGAAAGAGGAAAAGTTTGCACGTACGAGATCTCAAAAGAGCAAGGACGAAAAAATCAATGTGTGTATAATTGTGTTTGTGAGAGCAAGTGATTTTTGTGTGTATATAAGTGACAGAGTGTGGGAGAGAGAGAGAATGAGAGACTGCATGAGATAAATTACAAGAGAAAGAACAATAGTGAATGAAGAAACACATTTTTCATATCAATCATTTGCATTACATATTACATTTAAACTATGCGATAAGTTCCTGCACAGAAGTGTTTACATCAATCAAATATTGTTACTCATTGTTAATTCAATATGCATTCAGTATGCAGTCCCCCATGTACCAGCCCATGTGGGACCAAGTACCACACACGTGCCATTGGGGCTAGAATGTTTTATCTGAAGTATGACATTCTTTACTCTTTTTTTGACTCAATTATTGCTTTAATTGTATATATTTTATGTTATGTTACTGCACAATGGAATGTTTTGTTTTTAATTATAAAGCTTTTTTTTTTTTTTTTTAAATTGAGAAAAGAAAATACTGGTCAATTTTACAAAGAAACTTTAGGCATACACCCAGTAGTGATAGCATGCTCCATCCTATAAATGAATGTGGAAAAAAAATACTGGTCAGTTTTGGACAAGTTGTGGATGAGTAGAATTATCATGGTAATTTTATAAGCCTACATGATAAATGAGAGTGGGAGCCAAGCCCCTCCCTTAGCCCCTTTCTTCCCCATGGACCCCCCCCCCCCCCCCGGTTAGTTTGATGAAGCCATCAGTCCCCACAGCTTGGGCTTTAGTGCTTGACAGCTGATTCGGTTGCTAAGCGGGCATTATCCTCTACCTGTCACCCACTGCTGAGTGTGGAGTATATCTCTATCTACCTTAGATCATCCATCTCTCAAGCTGGGTCCATCTGACTCCTCCTCAGGGCTTGTGTCACAAGTGCATTACAAGATTCAAATGCACACACACACACACACACACAAACATCAAGGAAGCGAGAGAGAGAGAGCCTGTTAACACCGGTAGAGATAGTGTGGTGTAGCGCAGTCTCTGCATTGTAAACATATAGCATCTTTTCAGTCACCCCAACAGTAGGCCATGAGTGATTTGTCCCTTGCTTCCTTTTCTTAAAATAGAATGATATAGCGACAACTACTTTAATGCTACTGCACATAATGCACATTATGCCAGTACAAGCTACAAAAAAACTAGTACTGCACAACTATTCTAATGCTTGATGCTCCTGCTGCTAGCATACATTATGATCAGAACAAATCAGCAACAAAAAACAAGATATTTTTCTCTAGCCATCGTAGTATCCATCCTTGACCATACCAAGCTGGATATCTCCGTTCAGAGTTGTTAATTTCCTGAGTCCTTTGATGCATCACATTGATCTGGCGCCATTTGTCTGCTCAGCAATTGCCCTCATCTATAGTGTACTAACCTGTGTAGTTTCTGTTGATACCTATAGAAAGACAGATGCCCCTTTCTGCTTGAATTAAACTGACCTTTATGATGATAATGTACACGATCAAACATCTAATTTTCATCTTTCATTAAAATAGTGACAAATATCATAAATACAGATAATGAGGATTAATCTTGGGGTTAAGCTACTCTTGGGCTGATTTTGTGAGCAATATTTGCAATGTGAGTTCATCTCAGGGCTTGATGCAATGTTTTTATTGCATTTATTGAGAGTTATAAAATGTCCTCATGAAACAGTGGATTTTGATGTTATTTACTTTGAAAATATGTCTCTACAAGGCCAATATCTGTCACTATCATTCAAAATACAGTGTATGCTATGTAAAAAAAATTGTGCTTTGCAAATTATAGGTAAATATTAATGTTTTTCCCAGTGAAACTTTTACAAATAATTATTTGTTAATCTTAGTTTTGACAGTCATTTTTACTTCAAAAACAATTATTCTTTACTTTAAAATATTTGCATGGATGTAAAAAAAAAAGTGTTTGCCATGTTCCAATCCTACCATTAATATATAACTTGTACTTTGCATTGTGAAATCCATCATTCTTATGGGATGAGCCAAATGACGCGCCTTTAAACTGCTTTGCAACAAGACATGCATTGGGTGTTGTGTCTGAAAGACGCATTAAGGACTGTGTCTGTAAATAAGTGGCAACCTTTCATGGTAACTAATGCTTTATTAATGGATGCTTGTAAGGTACTATACTTTTTGTTAAATGGAGGGAGTGCTGAGTGTGTTTGCTCGTTGTGGTTGTCACAGTGCAGGCAATTAGGTTAATGGGAATGTCAACAGTTACGCCATACAAGTGGTAAACAATGGACATCCTCTATGTGAGAGAGATTTACAGTTATTAGTGCATTGGAGGTCAATATAATTGCATGTAACAAGAACACATTTTATTTATACTTTTTAATTATTATGTCAGTGGTATTTTTAGCATTAACTATGTTGATAGACAAGTATGCATGATATTCTATATAGTGAACAAAGCAAGCTAAGTATAAAAAAAGTAGGAAGACGTTACACATATTGTAATATATATCAACTACCTGCGGAGAGGGGAAGGGGGGGGGGGGGAATGATTGTGTAGGCTCACATGTAGGTATTACATTCCATGTCTAGACTCCCGTAACTCATCCAGCTAATTATATCACAAATTATTGAATAATATCGAAATACTGCCTTCCTCACAATTCTCTAAATGATAAAGAATAAATTCACACAATAGAGAGGGTTAATACCATAGCAACTGAATGCCTTCCATTGCCTAAGTGATCAGGTTTGGTCTTTTTCCACTCACAGCACACATTAGGTTAAACTCTTACCCATCGACTCCTACATCATCTCATTTCCATGTAACACAGCGTCTACCCAGTTCCTGGAAGCCAAGTGGTAATTGTCATATTGTCAAATTATCATGATCATAAGATTTGTCAGCTATTTGGGGTCCCAACATGCATGCACCTTACTTGTGTACAAATTTTCCATAATAAGACAGATGTGGATTGTAGTCTGGATGTAAATAATGTGTATGCAATTTTTTAAGCTGTGAAAAAATATGTTACTGTTGGTTTGATTTTGTATAGCGCCATCTCGTGATATAAGTCCACAGCTTTTATCCTCTTTTTGTTGAGTGTTAGTTGAAGTACATGTTTGGTCACATCAATGGCAACCGTTGATAAGCAATGTGTAGCATCTAAGGGACATGTCTCCCTGAACCATCATCTCTCAATCTAAGACCTTCATTATTCAGTGCTTAGCCTGGCTTCTTATCTAAACTATCATGAGGACGATCTGGCCTAGACAAGACTGTCTCCTTATGTCCTAGTCTGTCCAATGTTGGATGACCGAGAGAAGAGCAATTAGACTTCACCAGCCAGACCTGTGTGAAATATGTCCTATACAGTGGGGGGGGGGGGGGGGGGGATTGTAGAGTTTAGATTAAAAGTTTCTAAAGCCTGGTAGCGATGCTACACATCACTGGCCAGTGGTTGTCACAAGCTGGAGAGAGCTGGACACTCAATGAAGGTGGGAAAGTTACTGTTTTCCTTGATAGATTGGCAGATGACAGCTTTCTTTCTTTGACAGGAGGGAGACCTATTTGTTTCAAGACAGGGTAGCTCATTTGCAAGTGTCATGAAACTTGACATGAATCAGCAGTATACATGTAGTACCATAACGATAACATGTAGGAAATCTCACAGTCACAGAAAGCTTCACGAACCTTTACAGGGAAAGTACACAATAATCCTTTTTTTTGTTTGAAACAGCCTCTTCATAACGACCATAGTCCACTGACATAATCATATTGTCTCTATCAGTGCATGGCCGGTCAGCCAGTGAGCATGGCTTGCATTGAATGCATGCATTGTGGACATACAGACAGCAGTCTCCATACAGTCAGTGCATGGCCGGTCAGCCAGTGAGCATGGCTTGCATTGAATGCATGCACTGTGGTACAGACAGCAGTCTCCATACAGTCTCAAGGCTACAAGAACTGCGAGGGACGAAGTGTCTAAACCTCCTCAAAATTTAGTGATCACTATGATATGCTTAAAGTCAGTTTCCAGTTCTATCATTGGTGGGGTGGGGGGGGGGGGGGGGGATCTTAGACAGTATTTTCTCCCATTTTCCGTGTTTTTTTTACACAAATTCATTTGTTTTTTGCCTGCAAAAGCAATGACTCCGTTCTCACTGAAAACGTGTTGCGTTCAAATGAAGCAGATCGGTGAAAGATGTGGGAAAATTGGACAAGTAAAGAAGAAGTTATAATCAAGAAAAAAAAAATTATTTGCAAGAGCTTCTTTTTGAAGCTGATATCACAAAACAAGCACCCTGTGCATTATACACAATGAAGACAATTTTCACTTGGGCTCTCTTGTTGTTTACAGGGGCTACATCACAATAGGTGCCCATGTCAGTTTGTTCATTTCTCATAGTGGTGTGGAAGGTTACACTCTGCATCTCCACGTCAACACGAAAGGTATCTCAATACAGAGTGGTCAATGTTTGGTTCCCATGGTGATAGATTAATTTGCTGGTGCTCTCTTTGGGATTATATTAACTTTCTTTTCACTGCACAAGTCTGTGTAACTATCCTTCTCATCAGTCTCCTTTCCCACAGGTATCAATGCACTTTGAGAACAGACTGTGTAGCCATGGGCTGATTAGTTCTATTATATATGCTGTTGGGAAATCTTATCACCACCTGTTAACACTTCTTTTGACATCGGCCATCTTGCGATGATGTCGTCACAGTTGCCATGCTGACGTGACTCATGGGAAACATGCTTCATCCAATGCATGTGTTATGTAATTGCGACGAGACACGAGACAGCCTTTGCAAAAAAGATTTAATCGTGGTAATTTGATTAAATTAAGTGAGTAATTTTAGGTTTAGAGAATTAGAGAGCTTTAAGTAGTTTACTTGAGTGAACTTGAGTCCATGTGTGAAATGAAGTTGATATATTCTTTCACATTTGTCAATTATAGCAATCAATAAGCAAAGTGGACTGTTGCCCCTGTAGGACATTAGATAAAATCATATTTTTATTGATAAGGATATGATTCGTACCTCTTTGTGAAAATGAAAAAGAAGAAGTGTTCAGAACAGGTTATTACATGTCATGTTTGACAATTGTTATCACAATTGTTTATTTCAGCAAAACTACAAAACTGATACAGCTCGTCCCAAAACCACCTTAGAAAATTAGATTGCACAACAACTCAGTGTAACCTGCGATAGACACCTTGTATAGAAATACTGTCTGTCTATAAAGATCAAAGTTTTGTTTCTCTTGAACATTGTCATTCATTGGCTTTTGTATTAAAGTAACCTGTAGAGAAAGAACACCTGCTCATAATTACCATATACTCATCGGCTTGTGTATTTTAGTAACCTGTAGAGAAAGAACACCTGCTCATAATTACCATATATCCTGTCTGACTTACATGAGCAGGTGTTATACATTCAAACATGTATAGAAAAACCACTCAAGGGAGGTAGGCAATGTGGCCTTTATGAGCAGGTGATCTTTTTGTACAGGTTACTTTAATACAGATTTAGATGAAAAACATTGTTCAGGGAAAACCCAAAATATTATCTTTGTAAGTGGTCTTTCTATACAGGTGGTTGTAATTGAAGCAAGTTTCACTGTATAATGTAACATAGGCACCTTAATAAACATACTCATGAGTGTATTAAGCAAATAATCAACGTCGGTGAAGGTAATGGGACGAAATATCACTTCCGAGGCGATCTGGATGTAGCTATCTTTCCGAAGCTTTTAGCTGAGGAAAGATAGCGTATACATTCAGATCGCCGAGGAAGTGATATTTCGTCTCATTGCCTGAAACCAAGAGTTGATTATTTGCTTTATATTCCACATCTGATACCAACAATCTATAAAATAAATGACAATTTAACGTACAAAAGCATTCGTGTCGGTGCGGCTACATATTCACGCGACGCTCCGAAACCCGGAAGCAAATTGACTTTGTGAACGTTATATAGACTCTACAAATTCCAACGAACACTATGACATGGTGATGCAAATTGTTAAGATTTTGACGGAAAAGCAAGAAGTAATCGAAATTCTCTTACCTGTGTGGTATCAGTGAGAACATAGGTCCCCCGAGAATACTCTTTAATTGTAATAAATTACAGGCAAGTGAAATTCTAGGTCAATTTTGGTACGAGGTGGTAGAGAATTGCACACTTGCTTTGGTGAAATACTGTGTGGGGGAAATGGAAGGCCTGCATTGCTTTGTACGTACGCGCGCGGCGCAGCGCGCTATAACCAAAAATTTTAATTTCCGCGCGCGCACCGCGGTGTCGTCTGCGCCGATAGTCCGAGCTACGCACTTTTATTTCGCGCGTACTCAAAATATTTATCACGCGTTTGGACTGTGAGGAGTGAAGAGATCAGCGAAACCAAAAAGTACTATCACCTAGAGTGTAACGAACTTTCCTTCTCAAAAAAGTACTATCACCTACAGTGTAACGAACTTTTCTGCTCAGGTGATCAGATGGGAAAAACTACGCTTCATCACGTGATCAACTCTTGACCAATCATATAGCAACATTCTTAGTATGTGGAATATAATTCTTTTTAGTCCCATGTCCGAGCTTGTTAAATGGATAGTTCACCCTGAAGATAGATTGGTTTCAATAAAAGCAGAACATGAAAGAAACAAATTAGTGAAGGTTTAATGAAAAATTGGTCAAAAAGATAAGAAAGTTATGATTGGTGTAAGTTTTGATTTTGTGACGTCACATGGGAGGTTCTCTCCAATCTTTTGTATACTACTTTTTCTATAAATTGCCTTTTTTTTTATCGTTGATGAATGAATACATTCTTATGATGGTGAGTTATGTGTAGAAACATGTGTCTAATAATATATCAAACGCAGAGGTGAAATGATGAATACCCTTTTGAGGAAATGGACATTTTCAAAAAAAATTGTACAGAATATGTGGGAGAGCATCTCACACACGACGCCACAAAATCAAAACTTTATATTCAAATTCTTTTCCTTTGACCGATTTTCATAAAACCTTTACTAGTATGTTTCTTCATGTGTCTCCTTTCATTAAAACCAAAATAATTTCAGGGTGAACTATCCCTATATTACAGCTTGTGTACTGCAACTTGATACCAGGTGCTGTCTCAAACTTGGCCCCCAACCTTCACTCACAAAGTTGACAATTGAACAAACGCACAATTATTGTGACAACCTGGGCTGACAGCCGCCAATCATTTTGAATTGATTAGTCATGGCCAGTGTAGAATTTGTTGAGAGAAGACAAAAACATGTTATGTGTCTTGTATCCAGCATGGCTTACATTCTAATATTAGGGACCTTTCGATTTGGACGTGCCGCCAGGCATCACCGTGAATGACGTCACTTTTACGCACCGCGCATGCGTCAACGTCGACCCCTCGGCTCAACACCCAATTTGAGAACGCGTTCACCCAGGTTTTCACCGACCACCCAATTCACTCGCGCCGGGCTCATCCTGTGCTGTCTATGACGTCATACTCCTCTCGATATGGACGGTGCCGGAGGAAGATTATGCTGAGTTACAGCAAATCAGTGGGAAGTTCAACTATTTTTCCTTTTATTTTTTTAAACAAAATATAAATAGCTATATTACCAGAAAGTTCATCTTCTTCTCACTTAACATGAGCACCACTGACGTACCAACTACAGCCTGTCAGGTACCTTGTTTGCTCTGTCGTCTACCAAGTTGCAAATGCACACTACAGTCCCACATATACATTTTAACCGCGCCTGTATACGTATTGCCACCAGTGGGGAGATCAGTGATTGTCACGCGGGCCACCCACTAACCTCTATCCACCGATGATGGCGCGCACGCTTTTCACAGGGGCCATGACGTCACTACGTTGACTAGACGTGACGCCTGAAATCGAAACGCATTTCAGGAGCGGCTCAACGTAGGGAGTAAACGCGTTGACATACGCCTGCCGCCAAGCGTCACATCACTCTCGTTCACCCAATCGAAAGGTCCCTATTGTCTTTATCCCCCTCTCCCTGTCCCCCCTCTCTCTCTCTCCTCCTCTCGCTCACTCTCCCCTTCACTCCCCCCTCCCCCCCCCCCCTCCCTGCCCCTCCTTTCCCCCTCCCTTTTTCCCCCTCCCTCTCTCCACTCCCTCCCTCCCCCTCCCTCTCTCCACTCCCTCCCTCCCCCTCCCTCTCTCCACTCCCTCCCTCCCCCTCCCTCTCCCCCTCTCTCTCCCCCTCTCTCCCCTCCCTCTCTCCCCTCCTCTTCCCCTCCCTCTCCCCCTCTCTCCCCTCCCTCTCTCCCCTCCCTCTCTCCCCTCCCTCTCTCCCCTCCCTCTCTCCCCTCCCTCTCTCCCCTCCCTCTTTCTCCTCCCTTTTTCTCCTCCCTCTTTCTCCTTCCTCCAGGTCTTGCTGTCCCTCTCCTTTTCTTTATCAAGTAATGTGCCTCTCTTTGATTCTCTTTGTTTTTGTCTTTGTCTTTATTAATTGTTGTTTCTCAATCTGTAAGTCCATGTATTATTTATCGTTAATCTCTCAGTATCTCACCAGCTATCCTCTTCTTCTCTTTTCCTTCATCCTCTTTCTTCCTTCTTCCCCCTCTTTCCCTCTCCCTCTTCCCCTCCCTCCGTGAACCCTTACACTACCCCACTCTCCTACTTCCCTCTCCCCCTCACCTCCACCTTTGTCTTCTTTCATTCTACCTGTCTCTGTCTCTTTCTCTCTATTATTCTGTGTCACTGTTTGTCTGTCCCTCTATGTCTGTCTGTGTGTGTCTTTCTCTAGCTGTGTTTCTGCCCCCCCCCCCCCCACCCCCACTTCGCCGTTCTCTCCCCTCTTTTCTTTTCCAATCCCTTTCTCTTTCCGTAATCACAGAGACAGAGAGATAGGAATACAATGTAGTAATAATGTTTTTGCATTTCAAAATTTGCATCCACCCTCACAAGTCAAACCTGTCAGTAAGGGCGATGTTGGCCCTGTATATTTGGACTCCTCCCCGGGCCTTGGTTTCACCCAGTATGTCCAGCAGATGCATTCTTGTACCAGTCAAACACACATCCCATCTTATGTAGAGTAGACATGTGCCAAGTCCAGATGGAGTTTACTCATCAAACATCAGATAGAGTGTTGCTCTGTGGGATTTGTGTCTATTAATGATTCAAAACCACAAAAAGGTGATGATTACAGGTCCAATATCACACTTGCCAACTTTTCAAAATTAATTGTTGGCAGATAAAGGGTTAATGAGGAGGTGGTGGGATGTGGAAAATATGAAAATGGCTTAAAATTCCTTATTATAGGAAGCTACCACATCCTGCCCATAGTTTATATATGACTGATTGAACAGATATTGGAATGTTGTGTTTTTCTTCCCATAGGTGGTAGCAGCATTGGAATAGAGGTGTGATCTCATCTGTTTTGAACCATGTTACAGAATTATAACCTTGTGTTTATGTGCACACCTTTTGCCCTATTTTGTTGATAGCTTCCTTTCAAGGGTAAACACAATAAATTTTGTATTTGTGGGGGCATTGAGTTTTTTTATTTGGTTTGAGGTGACCTGGAAACAAGCTCACTGAACAGTGCTGCCCTTCATGATAAAATCAGTATAGGTGCGTCTTCATTAGCTCAATGTGATCGTGAGTGGGAAAGCTAGCCAGATCACAAAATAACTAGCTGTTTGCATCTTCATTAGCCAGATCAGGCAAAATAACTGTCTATTTGGTCGAGAAAATTTCCCAAAAAATCTTGGGCTAGAAAGCCAAATAAGGTGCGTCTTCATTAGCCCGATCAGACGAAATAGCGAGCTAGTTTGCTGATCCGGGGAACTAGCCTGAAGTTGCAATCGCGTCTTCATTAGCTCGAAACTCGGGATACGTAAGCTCGAGCTCGGGTTGCAAAATTATCCCGAGTTTCGCACATACCAGCAGTGTGCGACAGGAATAGGCCATGACCGCATGGCTCCGGTTGTGAGCTCGCATTCACGCACATGTAAAAACCTTTTACGTAAACAATGCCCCGTGGGCGCTGATGCATGCCGGGATCGAGAAATCTTCAGGCTAATGAAGACGCTCCGAACTAGCTCGAGCTATTTCGCGAACTAGCTCGAGCTAGCTCCATCTAGCCCAAGATTTCTTGGGAAATTTTCTCGGCCAAATAGCTCGCTATTTTGCCTGATCTGGCTAATGAAGACGCAAATAGCTAGCTATTTCGTGATCTGGCTAGCTAGCCGGATCAGAACAAGCTCACTATTTTGCCCAGCTCGAGCTAATGAAGACGCACCTATAGTGAGCTGCGTCCTCATTAGCCTGAACCTTTCTCCATCCCATCATGCATCAGCGCACACTGAGGCCTTGTTTATGTTAGCTTTTTATACGTGCCTGAATGCGAGCTCACAACCGAAACCATGCGGTCGTGGCCTATTTCCATCGCACACAGCACATACACGAACATTGGGATAGTTTATGCATCCCGAGTTTCGAGCTAATGGAGACGCGGTTGCAACTTCAGGTTAGTTCCCTGGATCAGCGAACTAGCTGGCTATTTCGTCAGATCAGGCTAATGCAGACGCACCTTTAAAATTTGATATCAAATAAAAAAGGGTTATGGGGGCTCTTGTTAGTATTTGGGGGCTCAGTCTGTGTCTTTGAATATCATTTTCATTGGTTTATTCCTCTAACTTTACTGGAGCATTGAAGTCAGTTTTTTTGCCTCAGAAAAAAAACACTTTTGTTTGCTTCATAATTTTGCAAATGGGTGACTCGTGAGTATTACTACCTACTGAACATTCATTATGATTGCTAAAAAGGCATTCACCCCCTACTCTAAATTTATTCCCTTATCATGTGATCTGGATATCCCCCATGATTGGTCACGCTGATTATTTCCTTGTTATCAGGGTAAAATTAGTGCAATGAGTTTGGATAGCTTCCTGTCTTTTTTGGCTCACAGTTTGAATCTTTTACTAACTCACACGATGTCTGCCTTTATTCCTGCCAAAGTGGAAATTATTATTTTGCGCTACTATGTCCACAACATGATCAAGTCACATACACATCCACTTCTAGTACCAGTACCTCGGTCCTCTGACACCTATAAAAGCCCACCATTCAGTTTCTTTAACAGTATGCATACCATTTTTATGTTCCGCCACGAAGTTGCTGGATGGCATTGTTTACAGATTGCCCGTCTGTTCGTCCCATCTGTCCGTCCATCTGTCCATTCGGATTTCGTTTACGCAATAACTAAAAAAATAATTGACCAATTTTCATCAAACTTGATACAATGATAGTATATGTCAGGGCAATAACTTGATCAGATTTGAGGTTATGTCGGACACAGGTCAAGGTAAAAAAAATATATTAAAATATCTTTTGTTACATGATAACTCATGAAAGCTTTAACCAGACTTTACCAACATAGATCAATGATAATATGTGTCAGAACAATTTGTGATAAGAAGGTAAAATGTCATAGGTCAAGGTTGAACCTTAATATTTAATACTTTTTGTAACTTGAGATGTAATTGATCAAATTAATCAAACTTTGAACAATGATGATGTATGACAGGGCAATTAACTGAGTAGTTTTGAGGTCATACAGGTTAAAGGTCACAGGTCACCATCAAATCCTAAAATCTTTGCTGTTTACACATAACTCAAGAAATTATACACTAATTTTTATCAAGCTGGGTACATGTTAATATAGTACCTCATTTAGTTGCTGATGAGTTTTGTTTAAAAAAAAAACACAACTGGGATGATTAAAAAACTTTAGGAGGTATGACAGATATCAACAGTGCCCCATTTCAGCTTGTCCTTGTTCTTGAACTGAAGAAACCTAGAGATTTCTGGAAGATGCAGGGAAAGATGAAAAGATTTCCTTTGAAAGACGAACGGAAAGGCTTTGATTTTGTTTGAAGTGACCTGGAAATTGAGATTCAAGGATAGCGTGAATTGAGGTATTTAGGAAGTTTAGAGTTGTGAATATGAAATGGAATGAGCTACTGTTTATGATTGCTTAAAGATGCTATCAATGTTGCACAAAGTATACGGTTTCAATCTGCTTCCTGGTATTTTACCTATTATATACCATAAAAACAATGACCTCCACATTGTTTGTATGTACATATGTGAGGCAAGCATACACTGGAATAGGTGAAGCTCTTATGTGCCTTTCTTACAGGATTCTTTATCAGTGTTTTTACATTTTCTGTGATTTATGCTGATTAGAAAATAAATATAAATTTCACTATCAGGCGATATTAACGCATAGTATAGACAACTGCAAGTGTGTTTTATGATTGAAATAGCTCTGTAAACTGGTCTGCAGACCACCTCGCTTGGCACACGCTATTATTACTATTGTACAATTAACACCCTTGTCATTCATATGTGCACTTGGAGAATGCCCTAGATCACTCTGAACCACTTCTGTTGATGGCATTCTATGATGTGATTCATGATTGTTTGTAGATGTGCATTCTCTCAGTCAGACTAAGGAGAGGGGGATTTATATGTCAAGCCTGATGTCATGAATTAAACACCCTGAATTTTGATTTGCATTAAACCCTGTGACAAAAATACATTTTTCACAGGGTACCTCTTTTGTATTATTGGTGCTAAATCGCCCTGTGCCCATGTGTACTTTTGCTCACTAGTAAGGAGGAATACCTTCTCGTGTGAGAGGGAACTGGTAAACGTGTGGCCCATGCCTGGCTGGCCTGCTTCCACCTCTCTCCAAACTCCCAGTCGATATCCAACACCTACATTTTCTTGGACTCAGGAAGTCCAAAAAGGAAGAAAGTTCTCCTTAAAAAAATTGTCCCGTAAACAGGAAATCTGTTTTTTCACTCCAATGAGAAGCCCAGCAGTGTGTGTATGTAGATTTGTATTAGGCTTATGATAAACACATATCATGTGATCACATAATATGGGGAAGAGGAAGGAGAAATGATAGAGCCATTTTTCATCATGTAATGTTACCTTTAATGTTTACATTAGTTTGCTTAACTCTTGTAGAATTTGTACAAGTTTGAGCAGAAGTAGTGTGTCATTTAGAAAGTAATCAGATTGCAGTAAACAATGAGTGTGGGTTAAGGGCATTGGTTATTGATGAGGCTATTAACCTGAAATCAACCGAAAATAGCAACAAATGTTAAGTTGTCTAGTCTTTCAGAATACTAAAAACATTGCACTTCTAAGAGACATGGGTCACAGGTGTTTGATCACTTGTGATTCATTGTGAGGCAAGTGATATGTCAGGAATCACATTACACTGTTTGATACAAAACCACTTGTAAGTTCTCCCAACAAGATTACAGTATTATGTTACACCTACAGGGTATTGGTAGGATACAATTTAGCAAAACATTCATTTACAGTTGTTACATGAATAATCTCATGTTGATTTCTGTGGTTGGTTTTACTCGACAGTTTATATCATTAAATGATTTAATCTGCTAGTCCCATCGTTAAATGCTGTTGGCAGGATATGGTAAAGAGAGAGGGAGAGAGAGAGAGAGAGAGAGAGTTGAGGTAGGGAATGAGAAAATGGATGAGCAAGATGCAGAGCAAGGTGAAGAGGGTAGAGGGAGAGGTAGGAAGAGGGGAAGAAAAAGAACAAGATAGAGGGAGAGACAAGAAGAGACAGGGTGAGGAAATATGACAGAGAGTGAGATGAAAGTGGAGCAGCAGGCAGAAAACAAGAAATAGAGAAAGGGATAGGGGATGGCGAGAGTCTGAGAGACAGACAGAGGCAGTGAAGATTGAGAGCAAGAAGGGGAGAAAGGGAGGAGGGAGGGAGAAATAAAGAGAGAGAAAGAAAAAGAGGTAGGGAGAGACAGGGCAAAGAAATAGGACAGAACGAGGCAGAGAGAGGAGATAAATTAGAGGGAAAGATGAAAGATGATAAGACAAAAAAAAAAAGCAAGAAAGGAGAAGAAAGAGATGAGGAAAGAGTTGAGAGGAAAGGAAGAGGAAGAGAGAGAGAAATAACAACACAAAAGACAGAGAAAGAGGGGATGAAAGAAACAAAGAGGAGCAAGGAAAAGAGGAAATTATCAAATCTACTTATTGTTTGCATTTTTTGTTTGTTTATCAAATCAAATGAGGGGACATTAGTTTGTTAAAACGAAAGGACAGGGTCTAGAAAATTAAACAAGGGAACAAAACAAAAGAATGGGCTCCAGACAATGAAACGAGGGAACATGACAGTATTGAGATAAAAGAACTAAGTTACGTAAATCAAATGGGGGAACATGACTTTGTTAAAATGTGAGACCAGAGTCTAGTATATAAAATGGGCCAACATGAATAAGTTCAACCTGAAGAACATGGTTGATTTAATTGTAGGGAGGAACATTAGTTTGTTACAGCAAAAGAACAAAGTTTTGTGAATTGAATGGGGAAACAAAACATACAAACAATGTTGGGTAATTCAAATGGGGAACACGTATTTGTCAGTACCGAGCCCTGCCTACATTGTATGTGCACTATGGGCCTGCAGTGCACATAAAACTATCCTCAAGCCAAAAGGTCTCATCACTCAGTTCATTTGCGCACTGCGCATGTGCAAACATTGAGCTTATTTATGCAGCCCAACTTTTGAGCTAATGAAGACGGGATTGCAACTTCAGGCTAGTTTCCTGAATCAGCGAACTAACTGGCTATTTTGTCAGGTTGGGCTAATGCAGACGCACCTCCTGTAGTGGGTTGCCAATGCTACTTGCTTTATTTATGTTAGCTTAACGCACCTTATATCACATTCCGGTCAAAAATCTCTGAAATAATGATTAATGGGTTTGTCTTCCTTTTGTCTTCCTCATAAAGTGCCTTGTCATGGGGGAAGAACATGTTTTCAGTGAGTTTTGAGCTATAGTTTGGAAGTGTTTTAAAGTACTTGTCCATTGTGAGTTTAGCCTGAACTACCAGCTGTAATGCGTTCTTATCCTTTACCTTTGAAGTCAGATTTAAAGAAATTGCAGGAATCAGCAGTTTACCCTAATGATGTGTATGAAATCTCACAGTCATAGCTTTCACAGTCTCACAGTCATAGCAAGAAATACAATTTTATGCAATGATAGCAAGTTTGTACTGAGATGCAATGTTCAGAATGTTTAAAGTACTTTGAAAACTTATATATAATTAATTTCAAGTAACACATAAAACTGTTAACATCACATCGACATATGCACAATCAATGACACATGTTTCAGTGAAGAAATAGTGAAGAAATAACAGGAATGATTCATAAATCAGCTGTAACTAGAAAGGCCAAAGCTGAATTCAACCATGGAATTTCCTGTATGGAACGGCTTGGCACATTTGTTATGTTACTATCCTGGATGTTTTTCGTGAATATTGCTCTAAGCGACGAACTCAGGAGCCCAGTTCATTTTTTTTTAAATTTCCTGTGGCTTGGGCAAATCAACGGAAATTCAAGTTACGCCTCGGCCACAACACCGCAGGAGTTCCCCCAGCGCGCTCAACGATTTTCTGCTAAAAAGGAAAAAACAGCTGGAAAGAAATGTATCGCGTACTGCTCGCAGTCAAGACAAATTTTGTTACCAGGTAGTGAGCATGCGCAGTAGTGCCAAAGAAGAAAATTGTAAACAGAGCATGCGCAGTCCTCCCCATGAAAAAAATAGTGAAAAATATCGGGAGCTGAGGCAGATATAGTCAAATTATTTTTTAGTCTGCGAGCATCAATTGACCAATCACGTTCCCAGAATACTCATGAATATTCATAGAAGGGATATAAAATCTTAATAGCATGCCCCGATATATGTGAGACACTCTGTTGAATTAAAATGAATGAGGGCAGTAAGGAATATGAAACAAACCCCATTGGAATAAAATACTCTGTTGTATCAAGGAAATTATATTAAAAGAAACTATGGTATAAAAAACAAAACCTATATCACAAAGATAGTGTAGTGAAAGCTAGCAAGCTAGCTAGCTAGTCGTGAAAAATGCTGTAGTGAAATTACATTTATCAAGGAAGAAGAGATATAAAAATAATACCGATATCGGCTGATTTTTTTAAATTATTATTTCTAGGAACAAAGACTTTGAGGCGCAAGGCCAAGTGGCATGTGCATAGCTAGGTCCACTTCCTGGTCGGAAACTAAGCCACTCACAGCTTCCTGTCCATGACTATTGATGAGCTACAAGATATGATCCTCTTTGTATGGAGTCTATTAAGCCTGGCTTCCAGACTGTTGGGCATGTCTAATCTAAACTATTCACTGAATAGGTCTGGCTGAAGTAGATAATCATTCTCAATTACATTTCTCTGGCATGGGGGCAAATGAGAAAATACAAGAATGAAAACGTAACTAGTCTTATGAGTACTAGATTCTATTCTTTCAGATTATTCAGTCTGGATTATTAATATTCAGCAGCCTGAGAGCTAGGCTAAGAGTCCACGTGGGCAAGGGATATAAGTCTTTGTGTTCAGTCTCGTCTGGAAGTGATTTATTGCTTGGATTTCTGATGTGGAAGACTTTGAAATCACAAGGAGTGATGGTTTATGATACCATCAAGTTTTGCAAGTTGTAGGCCTATGTGACTCATACTTCCTGAAAACATTGGATTTAATGCTTAATAATAAGAATCAACCCTCCTGATAGAAAATTGATAAATAAAATTATAGGCAGATGGATGTTAAAGTTGATGGGTAGCAAACATGTAGATACTATAAATAGATAAAGATTTTGCAATGTATTAAAACAGCATTATTTGGAAATATAACTATCTAAGCCTTTACTGTAATTGAATTGTATACAGATTTTTAGTATGGTTATCCAATTAGTTTATAATTATAATATTTATAATAGTGTAAATATGTTTATTTGAAATGAAAATTTTCTTTGCAAATCATTAACCTTGATTAGCATTATGCTACATTGTATTTCTTAGTCCCTATCATCCATTATGATTTCTTATTTACTGTATTGTTAATTAAATCCATTTGATTTATATGTAGAATATGATTGTTGTAAATTGTAAATATTGAGCCATTTATTGATAATAAATTTCATTTTGTTTCATTTCATAAGAGGGTGATCAATAGAGAAATAGATGTATTGATACAACTTCATAAAATCAATGTAAACATGTGATATTGATGTTATATAGTATATCCTTCAATTATGTATGCTTACACCATCAAAAATTAGGTGTCTGGTATTCTCTCTCACAGAAACGCAGACCTCCACCCAAAAAAGTATGGCAAATAGATCTAAACTTGATGGACCTAACAGTTTTGCTTTCAGTGGATGGTCTCATCTGAGAAGTATATGAGAAAGCCTGTCCTGTGAGAAGACTGATGAGATTATAGTCTAGTGGCTGGGCTATTTCCCACACCTAGCTGTCTAGATGCACCTTCCCAGATAAGCTTGTTCCAGATCAGACATTCCTGTACCGTTTACTTTACATCATATGAAACTAAACACATCATTCTTATTTTGTTGGCTATTCAAGATATTAAACCCATCGGCTGGGTCATTTCCCTTTCATCATTGCCCTGGTTATCTCTTTAAAGGGATAGTCCACCCTGAAATTAAGATGGATTTAATAAAAGCAGAAATTGGAGAAAACATATCAGTGAAGGTTTGATGAAAATCTGGCTAAGGACAAGGAACCTACAAATGTTTAAACTTTCGATTTTGTGATGGCACATGCGAGATGCTCTTCCATATGATATGTACATTTTTTTTTAAAGATGTTGATTTTCTCAAAAGGATATGCATCATTTTACCTTATGATACATCATTAGAAACATGTTTTTACACACAAACCTCTATGAAATGTTTCCTCCATCAAAACAGAAAAAGATCAATGTATGGAAACTGGATTGGACAGGATTGAAATGAAAGAACCCTGTGTGGAAGTGAGGATTAGGGGAAGGTGTGGAGGGGATAACTTAATAAGCGCAGTTTTAACAAGGTGTCAAGTAATCAATAAACTTGATTAAATAAAAGGAAAATGCAAAATCAACACCTAGTATGCAAAGTGGCAATTCACAACATAACCAGGTAAAAGGTGTAAACATTCTCTAGATTCCTTTTCACATGAGACACAAGGAAGCAAACATTAGAACTGATCTGTACAGCAGATATTGGAAGTGTATGAAATTCACTACATTATGTAATACAATCGAGTATTTCATGTATCAAAATCCCCCAGCATGGGACATATTCCACCAAACTGGGGAAAATATCAGTACATTTGGTTGGGTGATGCTATCACCTTTCATACAGGTCGACCTCGATTATACGGCCATTGATTTTCCGGCCGTCTCTGTTAACCGGACGCCAACTCACTGATTTTTGTTAATTTTTTTCTTTGATGTTTTTATGAGTTTTCAGTGCCAAAATCACTTCAGACAAACACACATGCTCTCACGATCATGCGAATACACTGTGGGACATTCTGTCAATCACTGCAATCAAGATTATAGAGATTAGTTACCACCGGTTTTATGACACTTTTCTCAGTAGCATTATCATAGATTCGAACAGCTGTTGAGTCAACACACAATGATAAGCGATGTCACAACATGGTAAACACTTGCACTGGTCAAAATTTGTATCTGCCACTGTACCAACAACGCATTAGAATCCGTTCTTATCGGATCCATCAGTACACCAAAACTATTTTGACAAACACGTTTGACATGAATACATCATCACCTTTCACATCATCAGCATTACTTTGCGGTTGAATGAAATTTTATCAATAATTTTCTGGAGGTTTTTGGACATTGTTTTGATCAGTCAACGACTCTCGCCTATCAGTCATGTTGGATATCGTTCTGTTACATCTTCGAACGCAGAGGGTAGCAACACACAGTCGTGTTCAAATCAAACAATGAATGCATGTACCCCGAGGGGTACGATCGAGTGTGATGGTGTCAAGTGCAGTCTGATTGTCATGATTGTAGTGATGTAAGATCGTATTTTGTTGAGATTTTGAAGTGAGTTCTGTTGCTGTACTGTGTATTTTGAGGAAGAAAGTCATAATGCTGGGTAATTGGTAATATGTAACACATGTATACCCCTACAATAACATACTAGAAAGTGCCTATTTTAACATATCTCTCTTATCCGGCCCTGTCGATTTTCCGGACGGCCGCCGGTCCCGATGTGGGCGGATAATCAAGGTCCAACTGTACATAGTTTTGTGCTTTCATCACTCACAAACCACAAGATCCTGTTGAAAATGAAACCGAGTAAGTTGGAGTGTGGGTTTATCAAGAAATATCAGGTCAATTAAGAATGAGGTATTCATCTAATAATGAAAAATTAACAGTTACTTCCTGTGTATTATCGTGGTGGGTGGTGGGACAAGATGTAGGAACATATTGGTGAACAGGAAGAGAGTGTGACCACCATGTTTATTGATGACATATTTTTTATATTAATTGATTTCAAAACCTTTGTCCGCATGGTTGCGTGTGGACCATAACTTTCGGTAGATGTGATCTGAAACACCGCAATGGCAATTAATTAGTTGGATATAAATGGGTGAATCAAATAATCAATAGAGAGTTGCACACTTTGTATGTAATTGTTAACGTATGAATTCTTGTCCTTTCCACATACTTTTTTTGTTTCTCTCTTTCTCAGTTCATAAGTTGATGTGTGTGTGTGTGGGAGGGGGGGTGAGTTTACAGGTGAGTTTACTCATTAAGGACAAGCCACTACATATTTTTATGCCGCCGCCACAAAGTGGCTGGAGGCATTATGTTTTCTGGTTGTCTGTCCATCTGTCCGTCCCAAACCTATTTATGCAATATCTTGAGAACCGTTCTTCAGGTTTACTGCAAACTTGGTATATATGTGCATTGCATGAAACCAATGAATTGTGAAAAATGTGGATCAATTCTGATTGAGGTCAAAGGTTAAAGGTCAATGAACTTTGTAAAAAAAATTGCCAAAATTTGATGTTTTCACACTAAATCCAAATCCAATGATGCAATTCTAACCAAACATGGTACAAAGATGGATCACTACTTGGAGGTAGATTGATGACATTTTTGGTAAAATCATCAAAAGATCAGAGGTCAAAAGTCAATGAATTTTGCCCAAGTTTGCTATAAAATAATGCTCCTAAACTTATGAAGCTCTGTTTGTCTATTTTGTAGTAGTTTCTTTCACAGACTGTCTACTATCATGTGACTAACCATGATCTATCACAGAAGAACAATGCCTTCTTTTCAGGTCCTATGGGTGATGTAACTTTTACAGTCTAATATCAAAATTTGCAACAAGAAGTCTGTAGGCAGGATTGGCTGGATAACCACATTGCATTCAATAGTCATATTGCTTGAGTGTAAATGCTTCATACCTGTGAATGCATTGAATGAGTATGATTGTTTCTTAACCACATTGCACACGTGTGAACACACACCAGGCACATGGTTTGCATCATGATATATGTATGGCAACATGTCTCTAATCATTTCCCCATAGGGAAGTAAAATAAATTATGAAAAAAAAATGTTAATAATGAGGCTAACCATATTTTTGTCACAAATAGCTTATCCATTTATCTTTTCCTTGTGTTTGTTTGAGTTCTCAAAGTCCACATATATTTGTTGAAAGATGGCAAATGGTTTAATTATTTTTCAAATATGATGTCATCTTTGGTAAGCTTTCAGGTCATTCCCAATCTTCTTATAGGCGTACAGGCGTACAGCAAATGTTGCACTTGGCACACAGTATTGCGCAATTCTCTGTATGATTTCAGTGTGTAACCTTGTCTTGATGGACACCATTGATGTCAAAGCTCAGGTTTCAGTTTCTGTGTATAAAAAGAGAATGATGCACAGAATGCCATGTGTAGCTCATAAATATGAATCGACCCTTAAAACTGAGTTTAAAAGAAAGTATGATTATGTCTTTCATAACAGGACATCCGGGATAGAACTCACACAAAAGAAACATGTGCCGCTGATTGATAACTTTGATTTGGACAAAAAAGTTTAATTTTTATTCTTGACAAGCACATGACAAAAACGTCAATGATTTAATGACAGTTGCTAATTATATTCAGAAATCTTCTAAATATTTTGAGAATATCAGAGCCATTCGATTATTATTTTACTATCAATAGCTCACCTTCCCTTTAAACAGTATGCTTTGCTTGCCTTTGCATCATGTTTGTGCATAACCTAAAGCTTTTTCATCATTTTCACCACTATTTGTGTTCTATGGTCAAACTTTTTTTAATGTTTTCTAGGGAAATACAGGTCTACTCTCCAGTCTCAAAGTGTCATTACATTTGAGAGTGGTGCAATCAATACAATGAGCGAGCTGTGCAGCTCAGAAAGGAAATTGATTAATTGCAGCAATTATTGTTGCAAGTCGACTGGGCAAGTTTGGCATTCTGTGATACCAAACTGTGTTTGATTCCTGTGTATGTGGTAATGTCCCATTTGAGGGGAAGAAAGGTTTCATTTTTTTTCTTGATTTACAAAATATGAAGTGCGCATCATGATTTTTTTTCAGCCGATTGATGTCCTAGTTATGCAACTGATAGCAAAATAGATTTACTGATGAATTTTCTAATATTCTGTAGCATTTGTTTGGGTAATGGAGAAGTGGGTCGTGGCAGATGAGATGTGGAGTGAATGGGAGATTGAATCAATCAGAAAGAGGAAGAGGAAAGTTGAGAAGGAGTAGAGAGTAAGATAATAGGAGCGGGGCAGAGGGAGAAGGTTTGATGAAGAATGTAAAGAGAGAGACTAATGACCATACATTTTATGAAGGAATAGGAAATAGAGGGAGATGAGATGTGATATAGAGTTATTCAGAGAGAGAGAGAGAGAGACAGGTGAAGAAAGGATAAGATAGAAAGAGGAAGGGAGAAAGACAGCAGGACAGACAGACAGACTGATTTTTGTTTCTTCAACAATTTGAAGTCCACAATACAATGGTTGGATAAAGGTCCTACAGGAAGTATTTCTAATGAAATGTGTGGGAGTGTAGGGAGATTTTGTGTGGAAATTTGAGCCAAATGACGTCAAAGTTACCTCAAAGACAGACACACAGACTGCCAGACTGCTGTCTGTGATGTCATGACCAAGTGACAAACTAGTCTAATGGCTTGATTGTAATACTGACTTTATATTGTGTTTGTATTCACCACTCACTCTTTGAATGTATTTTTCTACCATTTGGTGTAGGCCCATTCCACATCATTCCCATTGCACATACAACACGACCTTTGATCAAAGCTTTAAAGATATGGTAGGCCTTTGACAAAAGTCATGAAAATTGGCATGGAGCAGTTGTAGTATACTGCAATGATGTCATGGAAAAAGTTTCAGTCATAGTTTCATGAACCTTTTCATGAAAAGCAAAATGTTATCCTTTTTCAATATTTATGTTTGAAGCATCCCGTTTCGTAGCCACCATGGTCTACATTTGTATACCGTATTGCCCCTGATGCGTTGGTCAGCGGATATTGTGAGAGGGTTCTCAGGTCTCTAGGCTACAGGAATGGGAAGGTTTTGAGTGACTTGCCCCAAACCTCCTCAAAAGCTAGATATCGCTATAATTCCACCTAAAGTCAGTTCCCAGTTCTAATTGTGAGGGATTTATAGCCAAGTACCAAAAGGTACATATTAGCGATCAGTCGATATTTCCACTCCACAAAGTAAATTGGCACACAATTAAGAGCTGGATGGTTTTAGAAATCTATTCACATATTAAAAAATAGTGATATTTCCCCAAAATGTTGGAAATAATCCAGTTTTGATAGATTTGATGGCAATGTGTGTTCAAAAGTCTAGAAGCTCAAAGATCCTATCTCAATATTAACAGGCAAATTAAAAACAAATTCTTTTTTAAAAAGCCACGATATATACTTTTCTGAAGCAGGAAATTACAAAGCTCAATAAATCTTGATCAATCTGTTCACTTGGCATCAATTCCGCTGGCACACAATCAAAATGCACTTGATTCTACCATTTTGACACCACGCGCGGTTGTTGAGCTCACACGTGAAATATCATACAAAGCACTGATAATCACATTTGGAATGTGTGTGCAATTTGAACCTTCCCCATAGAAATAACTTGGTCGCATGTGTAGTATTAATGAAGCCCCTGCATTTGTGCAATAACATTAAAGACAGGTTCATTTTATTTGCCATTGTCATGAAGTCATAAGGCTGATCGCCATATAATTTTCACAGTGCCTTAATTGGAATATTTTGAACTAATTATACAATTACGTTTTTTTTTTTAATTGAGGACAATGTTGTAACTGATTGGTAACAGGGTAAATTGTGGATAGGTGGCATATATGAACAGGGTTTTAGAGAACACTGATTTCAGTTATCATAATCAGAAGGAGGATGACCGGGGGGGGGGGGGGGGGGGGGGGGGGAGGGTTGAGTACAGGCGGTTTCGAAGAACAGGAAAAGAATGAGATGTTCAAGGCACAACATACAATTGAAAAATGTAATGATGCCCCAACAATTGCCAGGCAGACAAATTTTTTAAACATAACCCTCTCTTGAGCTTCTTGGCATTTTGCCCAGTGTGTACATGACTTGAATTTTATGTCTTTTTTATTGTTGTCACCTGATCTTGTATAGGTGCTATTGTTATGCACCAGTTTATCCACTCCTGATATGACCAATCACTTTCTATCATTCCCCCCCCCCCCTCATTTTTCCATCTACTATTATTTTGCAGCATATTTTTCCTCTGAGGACACTCTACTCATAATTAATTCTACATCCACCCTATTGTTTTATCCCTCTCGGTACTAAGGTATTAAAAACCCATTCATGTATTACACATGTGCACACAGACGTGGGTGTAGTGGTAGGGGAGTTGGAACAGCAGCTCAGGAGGTAGAGAAGCTTCTCCCTTTTTTTCTTTCTTTTTTGCATTCCAAACATGCATATATTTATACCTACTTTTCAAGCACAACAAAGACCATTTTAGCCTGGTATGAGTAACAATAATTTGTAAGTTTTGTAAATGGTATGTGTGTGTTGTACATAGCACTGCTCATTTCCACCCACAAAGTTTTGAAAGAATCCTCAGTTGGCCTGCCTGTAAAAGATATGGATCTACTCATGTGCATTGTGTTATTTTATCTTATTATAATATACCTTACCCAAACCCTATGTCTAACCCCAAATCTAACCCTAACCCTAGGTAACTTAAAGCAAATGGTGGAACCAGAGTCTCACAAGTAGTGAACATTCTACGTCCATTTATTCCCATGACATGATGAAACCAAGTCCAGCATGTGTTCATAACTTCAATAGCTATAGCATGACTTTCAGTATTAAGCAGATGTGACTAAGTCAGTTTACCCGGCGACCCTTCCTGAATGTATGAATATGCGAGAAAAGTCTAAAATTAGTATCTTATTAAGTGTTTATGTCACTACAAAAATAGTTCTACTGAATGTATTACACTAAAATGCCCATTCAATCCATTGAGGGCAAATAGGGTCCTTGAAATTGAAAGGGGTGACTTATTCAGAAGACGGCTGGTTGCAATGTATTTGCAGGATCACCCAAAGAGCTATCTTTCCTTAACATCATGTGAATGTGATTCTTGAGTCCAACCCTTTTGGAATCGGGTTATGTCATATTATCATTTTCAAAACATTGACATTGTAATCATGGGAATAGTATTACGATGATTGTCTTTGTCATTGTCATGATATTCCAGCATGCTGCAAAGTATAGCAAGGGCAAGTCAGAAGTTTTATCAATAATAACATAACACCTTCTTCCCAAAATTTCTGTAACCTTTCATAATGATATATCTGTAATTGTTTCAAAATGACTCATTGGCTTAGGGAACTGAATTGGGATAGAATGGGGTTGCCTTGTTCTCCCCCCCCCCCCCCCCCATTTTAGGAGCCAACAGCGGTCCACCGTTGCTATGGAAACATTCTAATAGTTATATTCCTTTCCTCACAAGGGTAAAACTACAATGCGTGTCATTTGTTGGAGTTTATATCTTATTTGTTTCAAGTATCAGTTTGAACCTAGCTCGCTATTTTGTAGCTGCGAAGTACACTGTTGAGTCTTCTTCTTTCTGATACACTGCTGCAAATTATAAGTCAGTCTGGCTAAATTTTATGGTAAGGATTATCATATTTATAACTACATGTATAAGGGGACCTGTTATCATAGCAGAAGCATTCTGCCGTCATTATGTGTCTGGCCTCGTTTAATTTCAATGATTTAATTAATTTGAGACAGGAGAGCAGTGTGGCTCATTGGTAGAGAGTTCTTCTCACAATGTCAGGGCCATGGGTTTGAGTCCCACATAAGTCCTTTGCAAAAGGGCCAGCGTTGTGTGTTTCTGCGTCTCTCCCCCTAGTGGAAAAACACTCCGTCCCTCGGATAGGACGCTATATGGAGGTCCCGTGTATACAACAGCCACACTCTATGCGCGTTAAAGAACCCACTTCATTTCACCATTAAGAGCAGAGTGAAAACATGGTGGAGTGGACAGAAAGCCTCTCATGGAAAACGGGTGAGAGATGCCGACCCCTCGTGGTTCAAGCTAGAAGGCTATTCAGCCTATAAACGGTATCAAACAGGCATTAAGAATGCAATATGAAATAATGATAATTCATTTGAGACGAGTCTGAAATAAAAGAAGAATGAGACCTATGGTCATGCTGGAGTGGTTCCATGCTATTGCTACAGGTCCCTGCAATCTCCGCCACTCCTAACCCATATCTTCAATACTAATTACTTACTACTATGATTAACCTCAACTGGAGTATTCATTAGTTTTCTCACTGTTTGTAACTAGGTTAGAGTGCATGACGTAATATAGAGTGCATGACGTAATATAAAATAAATTCCCCTTTGGCTCTTTATGACATCATCATGTCAACACCATTTCACAATACTCTGTGCCACATGATGACCTGTTGCCATGGTGATTTCAATGGCAGAAATTGCACAATTGATGCAGATGTTGATGGTGGACTTGTCATAATGATGAGTGCATGTGTAAGCGACTGGATGTGAGCTGTATTGCTTACTTACTGGAACATGTCTACCTGTTACAATGTGCCTGATTCTCTATCTAGGTGACAAACATAATAGAGCTTGTGGGAGGTTGAACCCTGAACCTTGAACCCTGTATGAATGTAACCTGTACATAAAGACCTGTACATAAAGACCTCCTGCTCATTAAGACTGCATTTCTTGTCTCCCTTGAGTGGTCTTTCTTTACAAGTTTGACTTTATTAAGGCTTGATAGTAATCATGAGTTAAGCTTTGTCTGAAATTGGGTGTGTTTCCTGCCAGCCTTGTGCCAAGGTTTTAACACACTCTTTCCTATTACGACACCTCACCAATAGTCTGGATGTGAAATTGATGAACTGCTGTGCTAGATGATGGATGACATCATAGCATGGTTATGGGGGATTCCCCCCAAATGCAAATATTGATAATGACGTCGCACAAGAGGGCAAGCTGTTAGAAATAGAATAGTGTCACCAGCATGTGGCGTTTTTGCCTCTATGTGGGTTTGGCATGTGCTTACAAACTCATTTGTGACATAGAAATACAGCTTCAAATTTTGACACAATGGGATGGAATTGATATAAATAAATGTGTTATCTACATGAGGATTCTTGCAATGTCATGTAGTCCCTTTTTCATAAAGTCCTGTTATGAAATGTTTGAAAAATGAAAGAAAAATGTGGACATTCTGCAATCCCAGGGGCCCAACAAGTTTTTAACAGTTCCCCTGTTTTAAGATCCAATAGATAATAGATCCTGAACAGTCATTGTTTCACTCCAAGGTGCAGAGTGGCAGTATGGATTCAATGTCTTACCTAAGGAATTCAAGTGAACATGAATTAGATAGGAACCATTCTACTCAAATGATTGTTGAAAAGGGAAATTTGAATTATTGGTGAAAAAACACATTCCAACATGCAGTGTGAATGTGTGCACCAAGGTGATCATGGTGTAACGTGAAAGAGAGAGGAGGGAAAGAGAAAGATAAATGTTTAGACAATGAAGACGCACAGAGGTAGAGAGAGAGTAAAAGGGAGAGATATACAAAGAAAGAGAGAGAGACTAAAACAAAAGTGAGAGATAGTTAACGTATCAGTTGACCACACAATTCTGTTTTTACATTTCGACATCTTATGCCTGTCGTGTCATTGGCATTTTGCGTAGGATGATGTTGACTTCCTGAATTCTCTTAGTGACCCTGTAAGGTAGCCCATTATAGTTTACCTGAGCCTTGTCATATACCATAATAAAAATGATACTTCCATACTACCAATTCAGGTCGGTAAGGAAGTTTCCAGCGAGCCTCTCAAAACACCATTCATATACCCCAAAAACATAATATTGCAGTGTTTTGGACACCGTGGACTCTCCCCACAATGGTGACATGTTTCACTACATAGCCATACGAGTGTTGCGATAAGCAAATCACATGCCAGAGCACAATACACAAGCCGCAACATTTATGGATATGTTGCAGATGCAGGGTTGATATGATTCGCTTACCACAATATTGCAGTATTTTTACTAGGTCTCAATCTGCAAAATAGCTGCAAAGTAGATGGAAAAAGAGGAAGCAAATACTACATTATTTGAGTGACTCCTGTTCATATATAATATGCAGCTATCTGTCATGCATCAGCAAAATTGATGCAAACGTTGCACTTATTTTGTGGATAGCTCATGTGTATGAACAGGGTTATAGATTTGTGCTCTCATCCCAATCATAGCTTTGCCACCTGTATGCTCTTAGCTGAGAGGTCACACAGTTCTTCTGTGGCTACACCGCTACGTCATTCGAAATTGAGGTTAACTATTGCCATCTTCCTATGTAATGATGTACCTATTGCTCCAGATTGATCTGGTCTGTGTATGAGCACATCAGAGCAATAGAGTTGAATTTAAACAACTAGCATTACCAATAACATCTAAATTTAGGTCTGATGTGAGGTTTGTTGACAGTCTAACACAAATCTTATTTTCACAAAATGCTCTCGGTATAGCTATGTATTTATTTAAAGAAATGCACCTTGCAGTAACTCTATAGGTGCGTCTGCATTGGCCCGATCTGACAAAATAGTAAGCTAGTTTGCTGATCTGAAAAGCTCAAGCTGCATAAGTTAGCTCGATGTTCGGGCATGCTTTGGTTGTAAGCCCTTGCTGTTAGCTTGCCTAATGTGCTTATAAAAAATGCCTCAGCTGTTCCACGTGCTCGGGAGTGCGCGCTGATGCATGATGGCATCAAGAAAGTTTCAGACTAATGGAGACGCTCCACGAAATAGCGGGCTAGTTCATGATAAATCTAGCTATTTCGCCACATCTCCTGAACCCCCCCCCCCCCTCCAGAATTGGACGCATGGTCATGATAGAACACCACATCATTGATTAAGGGTCATGTAGTATTTATTTATCTCTACTACCCCTTACCATTGATTGGAGTCCATTCAAAGTTAATGTTACTATGCACATTCAGCAGTACACATTGCATATCAGTATCAGGAAAGAAAACAGGCTAATGAGAGTACATTAAACGTAAAAGCTCCTCTAGGTCAGGTTGTGTTTATTATTACAATTGCACCACCTCACATTTTGAAAACAAAAGCGATGAACGAGTCTGGACTTGTCTATTCATTCAGGGCTAGAGAGAGAGGTTTAGATATTTTGGCTCAAATCCAAGACATGTGGTAACTGATTGGTTACCATTTTTATTTTGTGAGAGGGAATTTTAGTCTGCCAGATTGCCTTATATTTACAGTTAAATTAAGTAATTGAATACAGAAAAGTCCCTAAAATGTATGAACTTTCTGTTATTGCATTTTATAGAGTCATTCTTAGCATTAATAACTAAAATATGCAAACAACGAATATGTTAATGTTGAAATTGGTTGATGGTTAATGCACAAAGTCTAAAATCATAGAAAGTACATACAGCCTCAAACTATTGTCACAGTTTTTAAAAGTACCATTTATTCAAATGTTTTTCCAGGATTACTAGACTGGATTTTACTTACACTATAATCTTATGATTCTTATGTTGTTTTAAATTTCAACTTTATGACATCAAAATAAGACAAAAATCTTTAGAAGACAGCCACTTTAAAAAGGTGTCTTTAATACAAATTGTTACATAATTGTCATTAAAAAAAAAGAATGTGTATATTGGATGCTGCAAGCAATGTGTATTTTTGTTGTAATTAAAGTTTATGTCATTGAGGTCTGTCACTGAGGTCTTTCCATCAGTGATTGCAAAATAATTTGTAAATACTCTTTTGTTCTTAGGAAAGTCAGCCTAAAATAGATTTGGAGCCGCTCAAAGCTGTACATGTTTGTGCTTATTTGTGTTCAAATACGTAAACAGTTACAACGTGGAAATTGCGTTTTGGTTGGTCAGGTGGTAGTTCCTTCCTCCCTCATTGGACAGCTTCCTGTCTTTGATTCATTATACATGAACTAATATTGCATATTCTGCAGACCCCTGTCCCTGATTGGTGCAGAACAGAACATTTGAACAAAAACAGCCCTGCATAGAGAGTGGGCATCAGTCATCAGGCAGTGTTGTGATTGGTAGAATGTTGGTGGCTGCTCATGTATATGCATAAGTGCAATGCCTCAATCGGCTTAGTGGAGGCATTACCTGCTGTTCATACTAATTACATTGTAACAGTAGGGGGAAATTCATTAATTCAGAGTCAACTCAGAGAATAGTCTTTATCTGAGACCTTCTTTGTGTTATGAGTGGATTACATATTTTCCGAAATTTCCCAAAATGGTGTGTGCATAATCTCATATAATCTTTTCCAGTGGTATGTCATCTTTTAATCTCATACGATACAAAATATGAACACAGATTATACTGGTGTCTGGAATACCTCTTCTATATACATGATTTAGACCTTGCATGATATCCACATAAATCTCATAATTTCATGTTATGCAGCAAATGCTGAGAAAAATATAAGGTTTAGAAATCACCAATAACAAACCCTCATTAAAAGATGATTTAGATCAGATTAAAAGAAGTATTTATCAGGTAAAGCTGATATGATTAAAAGTGCATTATAGAATTTGATGTCATAGCACTTTATTTAGTATGTTTGAAATCTGCTATCAACCTTGCATTGGATTTATTATTGCAATGCTCAATATTTTCACATCTTTTGCATCTTTAAACAAAATCTTGTTAGCAACATTGAGATACTTTCTTACTCAGTGAATGATTTTTACTTGGTGGGTAATCACATGGTTAGGGGAATGGAGCTGGCCAATTTTATGGTTTTAGTTAATATCTCATTTTGTTTTAAGGGAAGCTTCTCTTCCGCTATTTGTACTGTATTGTTGTATGGTTATGGCTTGGTCAATAGTAAAACTCCTTTAAAAAATAAGTGTTGGTAATTGATTTAACATGACCTCAACTAAAACTGGGATTTCCCAGCTTCTTTTCTTGGAAGTATTAAATTAAGGATATTCATGATGATCTAGGTCAAAGAGGGTCTTCCAATAGAGACTAGGCTTTCATTGCCAATACTTCTGCAGATTTTAAATCATGCGAAAGGAAATGTAGCTTGCCTCAATCCAAGCTCTTAGAGAGCTAGACAGATAGACAGAGAGACAGAGAAAGAGAGTGAGTGAGAAAGAGTGAGAGCTAGAGAGAGATTGGGAGAGCAAGAGAAAGGAGGAGAGAGAGAATAACTGAGAGTGTGTATAAGAGAGATTGTAAGAGCGAGAGAAGGAGAGATAGCGTGTGTGTGTGAGAGAGAGAAAAGAGAGGGATTGTGCTAAGGAGAAGAAGGAAAGATAGGACAGGTAAGGAGAGAGTCATAGACACAGACACAAAGAGTGAGAGAAGCAGAAAGAAAGGAAGTGAGTGATAGAAAGAGATGGAAAGAATGAAAGGAAAGAGAGGAAGAACAAAAGAAGTAACAGCTTTTGGCGGGCTTACTTCAGGAAGTCGTTCGATTGCGCTGTGCGTTTGAGCCCCTGCATGGGTATATAAAAGGAGAGCAGGCAGTGGAGAGTTTAGTCTACGATTAGTTCTCTGCAACGGTGGTATATTCTCGTCAGTACTCACTGCAATCCTCTTTCAACATTGTGAGAATTGTTGCACCTGTGTATGTCTATACACCGTGCTCCAAATCACCATCTGGACTATATTGTATTGCAACTCTTGGATATTTGATAAAAATCAGGACTTCTTTTTTTGAGAACTTTTGAGTTTTGGGAGACGACATCATGCCTGCTCTGGGAACAACGATCATCATGCCGCAGACTGCGGCAACCTATGTGGCAAGACGGGAGAGGTTTGCCCTCCCCATGCCCATCAAACTGGTGAAACCCAATTGCAAACAGGAGCATTTTGGGAGGGCTCAATACTGCAAGGTAGGGCTGAATCCTCAATCTTATATCATGCATCTTTATAGTGATGATAATACAATCAAACCTGTCTAGAAAAGCCACTTAAGGAAAACAACTTTTCATTTAGACAAGTTTTCATTGAGGAATATAGTTTCAGGGATAACAAAATTGTGATCTATATAGACAGGTGGTCTGTTTATGTAGATGGTTGCTATAGCAGGTACTACTGTAATAGTAATGATAATAATAAGCTCTTATTAATGCCAGGTACTCTCTAGGTTCGTCTTCATTAGCCCGATCAGACGAAATAGCGGGCTATTTTGCTGATCCGGGGAACTAGCCTGAAGTTGCAATCGCGTCTTCATTAGCTCGAAACTCGGGATAGGTGTATGCTCGAGCTCGGGATGCATAAATTATCCTGATGTTGTGCGACGGGAATAGGCCACAACTGCATGGCTTCGGTTGTGAGCTCGCATTCATGCACATATAAAAACTTAACGTATATGCCTCGTGCGCGCTGATGCATGCCATGGTCGGGAAATTCTCAGGCTAATGAAGACACTCCGAGCTAGCTCGATCTAATTCACGAACCAGCTCAGTTTTCTCAACCAAATAGCTAGCAATTTTGCCTGATCTGGCTAATGAAGACGCAAATATGAGCTATTTTGTGATCTGGCTAGCTAACCCGATCAGAATAGACTAGCTATTTTGCCCACATCGGGCTAATGAAGACACTCCTTTATTGACCATGTACACTTTCTCCTTGTCTTCAATACCTATCCGAATGCTAGCCCACTGTGGGTTTTTTTTGAGCTGCTATTATACCTTACAAACATTTAAAAGGAACCCATTGAAATGTTTTCCGTATAACAGAAGACCGTGTTCCTAGCTACAGTGGATGCTTGATGCAATCGATACCATTCAAGATGGCATTTTGTGGAACTCGCTCAAAGAAATGTTGTTAAAGAAGGACTTTACACTGAATATTGTATATCCTCCTGTGAAGGATTTTCTTTGTACTACAGTACACATTTGCATGCACTGGCAAGTATGTTTTATTATTATATTTTTACAATTCAAATAACCAGTGGACACATACTAGTGATGCTCAAGCCAGCAAGCAACTAGTTATGATCAGCATTCACCCTTTTCTTTATCAATAGTGAGCAAACGCATGGTGCAGTGGCCTGGTAGAACAAAATTATCTTGCTTTGGGCTGTAAGCACTGGTTTAAAAATGTTGTAGTATACGTGTTACCAGTAACTGATGATGAACTCTTTCTGTGCCATTGAAGCACTTTTGGCACAAGTTATACACACAAATTGCCCTGATTACTGGTAGCAACCAACCATGAATACAGTGGTGGTTGGCACTCGTTATCTCATCAAAGTTTGTTTGTCCTTCATGACATACCTTTCTATTTGACCTGCCCCTGTTCCTTCCTTCTCTAGATTATTCATGTCCTTCCTCTATTTCTTCTCTCCTTCCTTCCTCTGCCCACTTAATTTTCCTAACGTTTTGTGACAAATTCACACCACGCAAATACCCATGATCACATTTCCCATCCCTTACTCTCCGATAACATAAATTGATAACAGTCCATCCTAGAAATGTACTGTTCATAGACCATATTCATCAAACCTTCTTAAGCCTGGTTATTTTTGTAAAATGCATATAGCTGTATGTGTAGGAAATTTGTAGGAAGGCATTGATATCATACCTAAATCATCTGGTTACTTGGGCAAATGTGTTGCACCTAATGGCTCTCTGTTTCGATATTGTTTTTGCACTACAATACAGGCTTAGTGTTCGCAGGATTCAGTGGGTTAAAGCTCAGAAGTATGTTGCAATGTTCTAACCCCTGGATGTTCTTTTGGGAGGAAAGAGAGAGCATTAGGGGAAATTTGAGTCACCCTTTGAAAGGCTCCACCAAGGGAAGATGGAAGGAAGTCTAGTCCTCAAGAGGGGGAGGGGAGGGGAGGGGTAGGGGGTGGGGGCAGGAACTGTGGATACCAGGGAATGGAGAAAAGGGTGTTGACAAAAACTATAAACAACAAAGGAGGCTACGGACAATACAGAAGCTGAGATAAAACATATACAGAGAGGAGTGGAATGATGGAGGGAGAGAGGGGGAGAGAGAGATAGAGAGAGAGGGGTGGGGGGAGGGGAGAGGGGGTAAGGTACCGCCATATGTATGAAGAAGGTTTTTAAGGTAAATAGAGGGAAATATGAAGAGATAGAGAGAGAGAGAGAGAGAGAGAGAATCAAAGTTGAATAGACAGGAGCACTAAAGAAACAACTGCCAAACATGAGGAGAATGAAAGCAAGAATGAGATCATTTCTTATCAGTTGTGTGAAACCATTTCAAGAAACATAATGCAATGATGATATAAGTTTGCATGACCCGAGAGTGTCTATTAATGGCTCATTATTCATTGTTTCATCATTTTTCCATATACATCCATTTGTTTCTCATCATCCTTTACTCATGCCCTAGATCCAGTAGACCTTGGAATAAAATGTTCCAATCTTGTTTTGCAAACCCTGTGGCACGGAGAGGGAATCGACCAACAGCTTTATTCTTTTAGCTAATTAAGTGTAAAAGGAAAAAAGGAAGGATTGAATCACTGTTTTTCATTCGCATATGTCAGCTATCATTTCCTCATGAAACAATGGAGCTGTAGATTTCTCACAGTTGTTCTTTATTGCTTGCTCAAGCTACCCAGTGCATATGTGTGCCCATGTAAATACCTCAATGATTTCTACTAAATTTATTTCAAGTTCTCCCCAAACCTCCTAGAATATGATGATACACTTATTCATTACACATGAGTGATAGAGATAGAGAGACAAGGAACCATACATAAACAGGGAGAGAAATAAAGACTTACAAATGGATAAGTGGAGGAGGAATATTAATGAGAGACAAGTTATTTACCTCTCAATCTATTGCCTTCATATCAGCATGCCAAGCTATCATACTTGAATCTCACCCTATTAATGGAGCACAACTAGTGATGTATGCAATTGCTATAAAAGATCTGTCTCGTACTCTTACAGGAGACAGGGAAGTGGCATGGAGATGAAACTGATTTAGAATGACAATCTAAACAGCTGATAGAATGGAGCAGGATATGTTTTGTTGTTGTCCATAAGTTCTTAGGAAGAGTATTTCGTTTATATAATCAGTGTTTATTTGAATGATTATTGCTTGCAGTTAAAGTTTGTTAAATTACTTGTATTTCAAGACTGAATTGCATTACTCCTTTAAATTAGAGTTTTGAATGGGCAGGGATGAAAAAACAGACCCATCAGATTTGTATTTACTTCTCATTGTGCATGTTATCCCTTGCTATAAAGTCAAATGGCTGTCCATCCTGCCTTCTTGATTCCTGTATATGTGTATTTGCTCACTGTTTTCTATTTGTTGCTCTGGGTCGCTGTAGTCAGGCAGACTGAGAAGAGAAGAGAGTGAAGTGACTAATCTTGTGAATACTTGAATTGGGATTAGAAATAATGTCTAATAGTCTGAAAAACAGGCTTTTTCGGGAGACGAAGGATAGATGCTAATCTTGAAACTGGCTCATTATCAGCGGCAACATTCTCAAAGTTCAGGTCTCCCTCTTCATATTTGACAGATGAATCACTTCTACATCGCACGTGCCTCTGGAAAAGTCACATGATAGAGTAACATGGCTGTCACATGACAATGGAATACATTTGATATTTCCTTTGTATTTTGAGCTACAGTAGTACAGCTATTTGACGAGTATGTTTTTCCTCATATACATCCACAGATTTTTCCATTTCAAATATTCTATGAAAGCAAACCATAAAAAACACTGCAACATATTCCATCAATTTCTTACGGCTTTGATGATTTGCAAGATAGAGCACTATTTGTGTCTTAGTTATTTTCTGACTAAATAGGTTAAAGGCCCATGCAACTGGGAGACACTGTAAAATGCGCGATTCTGTAAGCCCCATTTAATCGTACGTTATGCATGCTGGTCAGACTAGTCTAGCAACCTCGGAATGTGTCGGAAAACGTCTGAAAGTGACCCAAAGTCAGAGGCTTCATGTTCGGAAAATTTGCAGCCTGCACGCACTATCACTGTGATGGGAGTTGGACCGCTCACCGAGCTAGATGAAGCTGATCGCACAAAAGAACATCGGCACCTACCCTTGCTAGCTAGGCTAGGCTAGGGGCTACGTACCGCGCGCAGCTCGCATGTAAGAGCGATAGCTTGAAAGCAGCATATGTAGTGCAGCGATCGCGAATCGAGCGCGCGAGCTAGCTATCACATCTTCGTTCAATTTCGCTGGTCCTAAATATGGGGGTTATAATGCCTGCAATCCAGAGAAAGCAAATTGCTCGCGAATACATGAATTACCAGTGGCCGGTCACTTTAAAGTCCTGGACCAGAATTTTTTTTTTTTTCACGCTATGTTGATCATTGCATTGTTGGCAAGGGGAAATCAAGACACTTCAACCTCAAAGTAGTTGACCTTAGTCAGCACGGAGAATCAAGGAAGTTCAGCTACTGGAAGTGGATAGAGCATCAGGAACCTCGCACTTATGACAAAGTCTCAGTCACTCTTTGAGTCTCAGTTCCGACCAAGCGAGGTTTATGATACATTTCATTGAAAATGTTTGTATAGCATTATTTCCTGACAATTTTCATAAGTTGAATGGAGTTCACCTTATGTTTTTTATTTAAGTATTAATTTCTATGACACAAAGATGATCCCTTAGGCTTCGACCTAATGGGAATACACAAAATATTTTCAATGCTATATTATAACTTTTAAGAGCATGCATGTGGTTATATGTCATCCCTCAAAATATAGATGACCCAGTTCCAGAAGTGGTTTCTCTTCTTGTTTTCTGTGAAGTTCAAATTTGATATGTTTGAAGAAAGCAAAGAGCTCTTTGATGAGTGAAAAGAGGTTTTCCCTCATGGAAAGATTTTTGTTGAACAAAAGTCTTCTTCCGGGAGATGTTGTGTTTGTGAGTCAGTGCAAACTGACGTGAATGTGAACTTTTGGGACTATCTTGGGAATGTATAGATGTAACCCAAGTGAAAACTGGTGAAAGGTTTTTCAGTACTGCTGTAAACAGAATGAAGAAAAGTAATGTGTTGTCAAGAATTACTTCTCATTTCTGCTTCTCTTCACCTATAGCATGTTTATCTGTATATCTTTCTGTCTTCTGTATATCTCATATATCTAATTATCTCTTTGGTTGATGTCTGTCTCTTTACTTATTCAACAATCTCTTCCTGTTAAAGAATCTATTTGTCAGCTCATTTATTAAATTGTTTTTATCTATCTTAATACATAAATGTCTATGTATCTATCTACATCTATCTATATGTCTGTTATCTGGCTCACTGTGTGGACATTAATCTGTTGTTGTCTGTTTGTCTTTCTGTCTTCCAGTGCTTAGCTACGTCTTACATTTCTCCAACTCTCATCCTTTCCACCACACACTTTTTTTCTTGAAACAAGAAAGGCTAGAGAAGTAGAAACCAGATTATGATATTTTGATATTGTGTCAATGAACCGCACAAATAATGATACATAAGTGAAAAAGATCTGCGATTATCCACTTCACGTAGTTTCATAGAATATGCTATTAATAAACTCTTGGGAATTGCCATAGAGTCTTGAGTGGGAGGATTATAGTGACAAGAAGAATGTGATTAGTTGTGATTTTATTCGGTAGCCAAACTGTAATACTGCTATGTAATTTTCTGTAGGTATTTCATGTGTTCAAGAGGCTGTCATCAGAGCAGAACTATATATGGCATCATCAAACAACATTAAACATGTTGAAATGATTCCTTCATGGTGTCCTGACTTCCAACCAGAATGAGACCCATGGTCATGGTTGAATGGCTCTCTATTGTGTATGGGTCCACCCAGGTCATAACAGGTTCCACTACTTTCCATACCAAGGCAGGAAAAGCCTATTGTGAATCAAACACATATGGTACTGAATGGGTATATGTGTTAAAATTAATTTGCAGTTCCCTGACAGAATACCACATTCCCCTGAAGTCATGTTGTCACATTTCTCACACCTTGGGCCTGGACCTGCCACCATATATAACCTTTTTCATTAGATGGATTTCCTGTAGAGAATTCCTGTGGTTTTAATTATAGAAAGTACACATTAAACTCAACATCCCTTGACTTGTGTGACATTTTGTAACCCATTGTGGGGAACAAGCTTGCTCCAAGAATGTTTGTGTCATAGTTAGCATTGTATTTATGTTGTATTTACTCTAACAACAGAGGACAGTGGGCCCATTGTGGGAGGCGTTTTTTAAGCCTGAATTCATAAAGAAACACACTGGGCATTATACCAATGAGGAAAATCCAAGTGTTTACAGGGGCTCTTATGTTATCTGTGGAGGCTCACTTATATTTTGGTGGCTAAGTCACAAAGGCCAGTCCCCTGTAAGCTCCTTCAAGACTAGTGCTGATTTAAGAGCAGTTTTGCAAGGAACAATGGAAAGTTGAAGAAGAAGGTGATGAGCCAAGTGTTTGTGAAGTAGATCCAAACTTTCTGGCTTCCTAGTATACCTCTCCCTTACCTCTCATCCCTGAAAGTTCTTTATGCTGTCCATTCCAATTGGTTGTTTTGTCATGATCACATATTATGCATTGTTGCAACATCTTCAATTACATATGTTCCATTCTAAGTTGGTCAAGGTTTCTGATGTATAATGCGTCATTGTACTTGAGTTTCCTTTAAAAAAACATGATTTATTATTAAAGATTTGGCAGACTGAAAATGATAGAATTCAATGGGAAAAGGTATCTCAGCAATATGGTATTATAGAGAAATGATGTTTGGACATTTGAAAGTCACAACTGTGTGGTTCTATTGTCATTTGCTTTGGATCTCCTGTCAGAAGTGTTGTCATTCTTGACAATTGTGCAGGGAAGGTTGAAGCTGTCAAAAGTATTTTTTACTAGAATCATGAAGAAAACTCTACCCTAAAACAAATGGTTATCAGAGGTTTCTTGTCAGTCAAGCAATCATATTCACAGGCTCTTAGATGTCAAACTCATGGGGAAAGTTTATTCATCATTGTTAGCAGCATTATCATACATGTATCATGACACCTTCAACATATAGACCTGTGTGTGTTCACACTCCAGTCCAGGGCATACAGAGTGTAATATGATAAATCAAATCATAGTGTCACAACCATGCCAAGTAGGCCACCTGCCTTTTCACAGTTCCGTTTTATTGCAGAGTTGAGCAAATTCATTGTTGTTAATCCCCTAGATTAGTTTGTGGAGTCAGCCATTTGTTTATCACAGGGCAGAGAAAACTTCACTCACAATCCAATGGTGCAACGTGGGACAGAAGGCTTTGCTGGTTTTCTCATTATACAAATCACATAGTGCAAAAATCAGTCAATTTACAGTTATTCACAGTTAATCTCACTAACAATCAAATGGTGTATTAGAGGAGAGATAACGTATGTCCTGAGTGTGAACGCCCCTAGTTTAATTTGTCATCTTATTAATGGATGTAAGTCTGATACACTTCCTGTCTTGAGCAGTGATAGTCATTTAGTATTCGCTTCACATCACTGATCAGACTGACATCAGTAACAATCCATATTTCACTTCCCAGGGGATTGCAATTTGTTCTCATTTCCGCCCCAAGCCCCCCACAACTCACCAAGGGCTCCTCTAAAAATGTCACTGAAAAAGAACAGACATAGAATGGAAGGAAATTAGGATCCCACTGGGTCCAATTGTCTGGGGTTGAGGTACATGTATCTCTGTGGAGACTTGCAGAATGATTTAGGGTTCAAGTCCCAGTTGATTGAAAGTTGTTGATGTATCCATCCTTCCCATCCTTTCACATGATTACAATGAAGGCAGTGAATAGGCTTTATGATTTGAATTTTGAGTATACGAACATGCATTGAATTTAAGACAATGCAAAATTAAAGGGCCGATCACTGCAGTTGAAGGTAGCATGTAGTTGGAAAAAATAAGGGCCATATTTATGGGAGAACAGTCAAGATTAAGTTTAATTTCATTGTGGCAGTGAGAACGGCACTCATAAGGTGGGTCTGCATTGCCTGAACTCTTGTTTTACTGAACTGGCATCTTCATCGTCATCTTCCTCCACAATTTGTCTCCATAATCTTTGCTTTTTTCATATTACATGTGTCTGTCTTTTTCCTGATCTCCACCATTTTCTGTCGTCTTTTTTATTTCCCTATTTGTCTCTGTGTAGATAGTATTAGTAGCTTAATTACTGCACCAAACCCATTCAACCCAAGCTCATATATCAGCAAGAGACTACAGTTTGTATAAATACACACTAGGAACTATGAAGATGAAATATGTACCAGATTATGCAAGCACTCTGTACTTTTGTTTTCATAGAAAAAAAAGTTTAAACAGAATGAGAGCAAGGGTGTTACCATAGTAATAATCGTAATATCATTATACTATATGCATTACTCATAGAACAAATACATAAAGAATGTCAAGGATGGAATCAAATGAGATCAGAACAGAACAAAACAGCTATCTCTGCATTCTATCTGTAGATCACACCATATGCTATATAAGAAAACATAATATACACAAATAGTTTCATATTAACTATTTCTTCTAGGTAACACTAAACTCTTTTAGGCATGTCATAAATATTGCATTGAAATATGATTTGTTTGTTGTCTAACATTATGATCTCATAAGAAGTTTGGGCATACTCACAGTAGCATGCAGGGTTAGGACTGTGTATGAAAGGAGGTGGGGGAGTGCATATTCCCAAGAGCTTGCTTCCTGCCCGCCTCTCTGGCGCCATCCCTGTCTATTAAAGCCTCCCCTAGAAAGCAAAGAATACTGCCCTGTGAAAGCATATACCACATCTTAACAGAAATCAAATCACGGGGTAGCCACCGGAGAACCTCCGAAGAACAAGTTACCCACTGTCTATTAAGACGCTTGACACAGAACAACCTCCAGAGAACTTTTACCCTAGTCCCGACCAGGGTAAGTCTGGGGTGACCTCTGATGAAAACCTGGGTGCGTTTTCTGTTAAGACGCTCACAGGGTAACTCACGGGAGAAGTTA
>OZ022595.1:3465641-3520641 GCA_963669155.1 Arbacia lixula
CAGCCGCACCTATTCCCATGAGGTGGTGACGCTATGGTACAGACCCCCTGATGTCCTCATGGGATCCACAGACTACTCCACTCAGCTGGATATCTGGTAAGACTAGGAGACAGCAAATATTAGACAGTATTATACAGTATACAGACTGCTGAAGGGACACAAGATATGTGGTCTTTACAAGCAGGTGGTCTTTCTGTTTTACAGCTTATTTTGATACATATTTCATGAAAATCTGTTTATAAAGACTGCTGACTGTGAGACAAGCTATGTGGCCTTTATAGACAGGTGGTCTTTATGAACAGGTTACTTTTATTCAAATTCCGGTGAGGGACACTATTCAAGAGAAATTAAATATGTGGTCTTTATGGAGAAGTGGTCTCCAAATCATGTTTCCCCTGTTATACATGGCTCTGGTAGGCACTATTGGCGCATGTTTGCGCAATTGATACGTGCAACCATTCTAGAACAAAAATTAATTTGGCACACAAATATTTAGCATGGGCCTGCAGGCAACAAGACGTACCACACACATTTCTAATGCATATTTTACCTATGAGAATTAGCACAGCTTGTCACTTTGCCACTGTGTTGTTTGTAAGAGGAAGTATGATTCAATACCACATGACCCACATGGTGAACAGACGTGGATTGCAAATGGATATGTTGGGTAGATAAGAATTGCATTCGTTCAATGGGCAATTTCTATGTGCAATGTAAGTACAAATGTAGTATATAAAAAAGTACTAAAGCACATTTAGTTGACTATTACTTTTTCAATCATTCGAGTAATCTCATTTACAATAATGGAAAACACATGTAAATATTATAACACCTATAGAGTTTTTAATATAAAACATGACTGTGCTTAGGCTCAGATCTATGGGGAATTCATGTAATATGAACATGCAAAATATGGGTTAATTACATCCAGCCGTCAGGAATCACATTCACCTCAGGAATAAGGATGTAGAACATATGGCAACATGGCTGTATGACAGGATGTTCCATAGTATTTCTTTTTAATCAGATCTTGTACTTCCAGGTTTATTCAGTGAGACCATTTGTTAGAAAACCACAAAGGAAATAGGAGGTTTAGAGAGAGGTATGAGAGTGCGAGGGGGGGGGGGGGAGGGGCAGGGATCAATTTATTCCAATTGAATGATTCTGCAAATGTGGGGGGGGGGGAGGAATCTATACTTTAGTAATACCAGTTTATGAACCAGAAATATATGTGAGAGGAAACTAAGAGCATTTGAAGAGAAAGTGATGTAAGTAGTAGTAGAGGAGGTAAGTAAAGAGAGAGAAAAGGAGAGGGATTTAAACGACTCAAGTGATACATTATAAAATGAAGTAACAATTACCAAGCAGGTGCCTCAGTTGATGGGAGTTCACAACCCTCTTTGAATGAATGCACCTGTCTTGCAATGTATCACACAGTAAAAGCAAAGTGTTAGTCAGAGTCTGTCTCTCTTTCTCTCTCACTCTCACTCTCTCTCTCCCTTTGTTTCCATCTTATCTCCTCTATCTTCTTTTTCAATTTACTCTTTTATTCTTTCTTTCTCTTGCTGTTGGGAAATACGACTTGGACAAAGTCAAGAGTGGGTGTGGGACATGACATACTTGAATAATAAGATCAGATTATAGCTCCTTCATTGTTACATTATGTTTTTCCATCAACCTATAATGTTGAAGGAAATTGGAGAGAACTTGGCACGTTTCTGCTTATGAGATGGGATTACAGATGAAGCATGCTGATTAGATTTTTTTTTAGGTTTTACACAATTTGTGTACATTGTCTATGACATCTTGCCTCCAACTAAAGTCCAACTTAACACCTGGATCCTGTGGAGCAGAAGATTATTTGGCATAGAGGAAGTCGTCTACCTCGATTTTAAAGTGGGCATTTCAAACTTATGACAAAGTTGCAAACAGCCAAATAAAAATGACGCCAAGTTTCAAAGCATGTTGCCAGTATCATGTATTTTAGGTACCTCTATGGTCTGAGATCAGTGGTGCTTGCTTATGCTATTTGATATACAGCACAAAGTAATGATTACTGGTCTTTTTAGTTCCATATCATACTGTATGATGTACAATCCCTCATAAACTTTAGAAGTGATATGGATTAATAAAAGTCTGCACTAATTAGGTTTTGAAAGTTGACCTGGGGTAAGAATGTTCAGGATGTTCTCTTAATTAAGTTGGATATGCTTTGTGTTTTAGAGTAGTTAAAAATGTAGAAATGATACTTTGAACACAATCACAGACAAGTTCTTGGTGCATGACAGCTACATTATTGGATTTCATGTATTCATGGCACAAACAAATGCAGCAGATTTGATTTCTTTTGTTGATGCATTACTCTGAGGGATTCCCTCGATTGAGGTAGTCGTGTTTGGGGTTTTGTTTGCCATGCTTGATTGATATCAGTCGGTTTAACCCTTTGTGTACCAGACTAATTGGTGTTCTATGGGATTGACATGTAGTAATTGTGCACACATGTATTGTTAATGCATAAAGCATTCATGTTGTGAGAAGTACGCTGCCTGTGGAGGTTGAGGACTTATGTAGCACTTGATGGACAACTTTTATGGCAAACAGTACTGGCAAGCCACTAGTGTATAGACAGTTCCTTTTAATATAGATTTTTCTTTTTAGTCACAAATAAAAACGATAGTGACAATAATCATGCAGCATTAATGGGTTGTGGTCAGTGCTTATATGGCTTTGTGGTCATATAAATATTGTTATTTTTTTCTTTGCACAGTATGCAGTACTGTGTGGGGTGAATGACATTTTGTGTGGAACATTACATTTGACAGACACATCCCCTTTGGTAACATTACCATTCTATTTATCTGTGGTTTGATTGATGTTTGAATGCGTAATCTGTTATAAAATTGTGATAGGACTATAGGATCAAAATGGCACATCTGGTAAACAGGCACGATGCACAATATAAAGATGGCATTCACAAAAAGGATCATTCTTTTGTGACACATAGTTATATTTACACTCCGAAATCAAAAATAAAAAAAAATGGATATTTAGTGAATGCATACAGTAATGTAACCTGAGAGGGAACCATATTTGACAGCAATGTATTTATAAATAGAAATACATGTATCAGCCAGGACATTCATGTGAGGGATCTGTTAAGAGTTATGGGAGTATTTAATGTGTCAGGAAGGGGAGAGGGATAAGGTATGATTATGGGATTTGGGGATAGGGGTACTTTGGAGAGTTTAGTGGGAGTTTAAAGGTGGTGCATCCTATGTACAAATACCACATGAAAGATGGTAAACATACTGCAGTACACAGAAGAACACACTGTTTAAGAATTCCCTCAGGATACACAAAAGCAATATAAGTGAAATTGTATTGACTGTTTGGTTTCAAAATTAATTTTGACTTTAGGTTGTTAAAGCCATACCTTTAAACCGGTGATTTCATCATTGATATCACAATCAAAGAGACCCATTCAGAACAATGTTCATGAACTATCACTTTGTGAAAAGATTCTGTATGATTAGAAAGGGAGATATCATTATTAATTCAAAATTTTGCACCTGAAAAAAGAAACTGAGAGAAAAACCACACAGAAGTTTTTTTTTTTTAACTTTTTGAAATCAATGTCTCTGATAAGTTGAATACACAACATTAGACCTAAAGGCTGTTTTTGTGGTCTATGTTAGATTTTACAGAGTTTGTTTTGTTTGCAAAAGGGATACCTGACCTTTAATGTCACAGGAAGGGAGAGGGGTATGGTTGGATTGGGATTGGAGGATGGGTGTACATTGGCTGGTGGAGAGAGGTTATCAAGTTCAGTTACTGTAAGCCTTAGGGATTACAAGAGTTTCATGAGGGGGGTTGCAGCCTGCAGGTTTAGCGAAGGATTAATATCAGAGTTCCAGGGTGCAAGTTGGATTCCTGCAGATTAACCCGAAAGGGGGAAAGGGGTGAAGATCAGAGGTATGCAAGTTTTATTTTTGAAAGGCTGGTTATTTTTAGAAGGTATCTCCTCAGGTATATCAGGTATATCAACAATTCTGATTTCACATGCCTGGGGTTTATGTGCTTCTATCATGTGATTCCTTTGGTTTTGAAGGTTCTATATTTTTATCAATTATTAACAATAGCAAGCTGATCACATGCAAGGGTAGTTTTGCTTCCAGATATGAAATGAACTATTTGACAATCCCATGTGCCTTTTGGGATTGGAGCCAATGTCGCCAAGAGTTCCCAACAGTTACACTTGCGGAAGAAATGTGATATTTATCATAGGAAGCAGACGAGACAAATAGGTTTCAATGAAACATTTTTTCAAAGAGAAACTATGAATCATGTCTGTAGAAAGTATAATTCTCAGCATATTGAAAGATATAGTAGTTGATTACAAGTGACCGTCTCCCTTAGTAATTCATAATAAATAAATGTTTTTGTAGGAACATTGTTTTCAGAGAAGAAAATTTGGCTGAGGTGTTTTTAGGAATGGGATTATATTGTGATTAAGATGGATCCACAAGGGCTAGGGAATTAAAGGATTACGTCAATATTGCATTTGCTGATTAGTTTAAAGAAGTAAAAACTTTTACTTTGGGTTATTACCAGAAAAGAGTTGCAGAAAGTCTGTCCCCCTTTTGCTGTGTAGCATTTTTCTGACAGCTTAAACACACCATGTACATCATAGTGATATAAATCAAATTCTAAGTTTCTGTTTAACTCCACTAGGGAACCAATTAACACCCATTGATATAGATGACAAATGTCTGTCTAATTAATTTTCATGTTGTAAGATTAATAATGATCCTTTTTAATTGTGACAGATATTGCCTTTCCAAAATTAATCTACATTTTCACACTCTATGAAAAGGAAGGAAAAAGTTAATACCGGTATATAAGATGATAGAACAATCTCAAAGATTACAGTAAGATTTATCAATTACAACATGCATGATGTATTGTCATGTGATGGTAAATTATAAGTCTTTGAAACAATATTTTCTATTTTACAAGTTGTTAGCCATTCAATGTTCAAGCACAGTAGTCTCTCTCTCTCTCTCTCTCTCTCTCTCTCTCTCTTTCTCTCTCTTCAAATGTATACATGGAAATATGCATAGTTGATTAAAGGATTAAAAATATTATCAGGAAAGAATTACAGAAGAGATCATTTACTCTAACCATAATTGGAAAGTCATACCCAATGCACAAGTCATGCTTGTTGGCACAAATCTGAAAACCAAATCTTAATAGAACCATTAGGACAACAAGAAGAGAGCATCAGGAAGAAATGAACAAATCCCTTGACATACTCAAGCATTTTCATACCTTAAGACGAGCTAAAAAGTCAGAGGCAAAATTTGCGACACATGTGTGTTGTCTGCTTCTGTGCTGCCGTACCCTCTAACTTCCTGTTTTGCGTAAGGAGGCCCCCAAACTTTTTTAGTAAAGAGAAAGTTTTTCTTTCTCCCTTTAATTTCCTGTGTTTCCGTGGTTTTTTTTTCTCTCTTCCACTCTTTTCTTGTTCTCTCTCCCTAATTCCTTTCTCTCTTATGTCTTTGATTACAAATATCTCATCAATACCATGCACTTCCTCTCTCCTCGCTTTTTATCATTCTCTCTATCTATCCATCTGTGTCCTTGTATAACTGTTCTTCATCAACTCTCTTCCTATCTATGTATTTGATAACATATACCTTGTCAAATCCCTCTCTGTCCATCTCTCACCCTCTATCATTCTCTCTCTTTGTGTGTTGCTTTTTCTGAGCTTCTTCTCTCTCTCTTTATATTTGTCTATATATCTCGCTGCCTTTCAATGTTTTTTGTTTATCTGTCCTTTGTCAACCATCTTCCATTCCCCCTCAGCCTCTCCTTCCCCTGATATCCCTACCCTGTCTGTCTGTATTCCCTGGGTTCTATGAGTCAGTACAAATGATCTGTACCTTGAACTTTCCACAAGACCTCACACAGAGGCCAACACAGAGTGCCCTCTTTCTATTACAGTAAACCATGGGATACACCTGTGCAGCCCCCTCCCCCCCTCCCCCCTTCCCCCCCCCCCTCCCCCCTTCCCCCCCCCCCTTCTGCTCTTCCAACCTTGCTTCACTCTGCACCAATTTCTCAACTGCCCCCTCCGCTATCAGTCTGCTAATGCATATGCAGGTAAAACAATTGGTTAATTGTTTTGCAGTCCTACTGTATTAACAATAATATTGTATACACTACTTTGTAGTATTTTTATTGCTGCATTCAGGAATCAACTATCATGTTTTGGCATTACACGTGATTACTTGAGCATGACATTCATGTATACAGTCTCTGCCAAATCGGAGGTGAATTCCAAGACACGATTAAGCCACATCCCTCTGGTTACTGCAGCAGTTCCATGGCAAATTTTGACATCGTAACTGAACCAGGGTTCACAAAGCAAGAAAATCTAACCATGAGGGAGGGGTTTATGCATTTTTGCATGATAGAAGGGGTTGAAGTGCTCATGGTTGACCCCAATCACATTGGATTTTATGTTGTCATATTGGAATCATCTCAAAATGCAGGATTCACTTGTTAAAATCAATCAAGACTAAGATCTGTGATGAATGCAGAATGGTTGAACCATGACTACGCATTGTGTCATCTTAACCACTACTACAGGTGGCCAGTGTCATTACCGGGTATGAACTACAGCATAGTTTAAGAAGGGAGTGGGGGCAGTAGAGTTGTAGCAACTGGGGAGTTCATGTTCACATAAGGCTTAGTCATTATGACATGTGCTGTATATTACTCACCGTACATGTTACACACAGTGTGCATACAAGTGTACCGTCATTCCCTCGTTACACATTTCAAACATCAAGGGTAAGCGATAGTGGTAGTGTTTATGAGGCCTGTTATCATGGTACAACTGGTCTGCCGCGATCACCGGTCCAGATCTAACATTTTTGATCATTTTGAGAGTCCTGTGATCAGAAATAAAGCATGGATGGGACCTGTGGCCATGGCACAAAGACTCTACAACCATTCACAGGTCCTCTACAGAGCTGCCAAGTAGTACTGATTTTCAGCATACTGAAATTTGAGAAGAATACTGAAGGTTTCATACAAAATACTGATTTCATAAGTTCTAGCTCATGGCTTGTTCTATTGTCTATATTTGAAAATACTGATTTTACCCATCAAAATACTAATTTTCAGCCTTTATAGTACTGAAATGTTTTGATTGAGGTTGGCAGGCCTGCCTGTACTCTTTTGACACCACTTCCCATTACCTTTAAAGAAGGAGAAGATTATTTGAGACAGTTGTACATATTGTAAGTTTGCCTAACAGACTTGTCTCATTTGTTCCCTCTGTGAACATTTATACTGACTTTAAAGACAAAGTCTACAGTAGCACACCAACAGAGATGCCAACCTCTTGACACAAAGAATCAGACTGATCGAATATCCTAAAAAAATCTGATTTTCATGAGGATTCTTTTCCCCAGGAGAACTCCAACATGACCACTGGCCTGTTGGCCACTGGTCAGAAAAGTGTACTGGTAAGAATGGGTGAGTGAAAACACACACACAAAAAAAAAAGGACCCTGTGTATTTGTGACCTAGGCCATAAAGTTGGGTACTGGGCTCATAAGGAATTTTTATTCACAAAGCCACATATTTTTTTATTTTGTACACATCTTCACTCCAAGATGATTTTTTACAATATCTTAATCCAAACTATCCTCAGATCTTCAAATGAGGATGTTTTTCATTAAATTTCCCCTTAAATAGCACAACTAGTCTATGTTTTGACTAGGAAGTGGCCAAGACAAATGACCAAGTTTGTGGGCTGCTTAGGAACAGAGTTGCCAATTTAGGAAGTGGGAATTGCAACAGGACGCAATTGTCCAAGATAAGCACCACAGTCATTGTTTGACCGTTACTAGATAACATGAGGTTGAATATTGAGTGAATGATCTTTCTTGTCTGTTTGGTCACCGTGGACAAATAGAATGCACATATTTGATGTGCTCTCTTTCTTAATAATCATAGCAGTTTGGGCTGACTAGCAAATCAGTACCGCTACCTGCCAAGCTAATTTAAATGTCAATATAAGAAATATTAAATAGTAAATCTTTGAAATGAGACTTTGTTGCAGAGAAAATATTGCTGGGGCTACTTATCAAACCTGATGTAATTAAACAGGTTTCTTGAGTCAATGTAATGCATCATACCTCATTGAGTAACAAATATTATGGGGGCTGTTTTATTATTCACAGGGGCTCTACTTGGTATTGCGGGGGGCTGAATTGTCATAATTCATTACATGGATGTAAAAGGTAACTCAGTAATCAAGTTGTTCCTTCTCATTTGCAGGGGTGTAGGGTGTATCTTCCTGGAGATGCTGTGGGGCCAGCCAGCCTTCCCTGGGCTCAAGGACGCCCAGGACCAGCTCGAGAAGATCTTCAAGGTAAGTCTTAAGAAATCTTACTCAGAAATTGTTCCCTTTCTCAAACCTGATATGCCGGGGAGCCACCTTTGAACCACAGGTAAAGAGAGTTGTAAATTTAGGACTTCAACAGCACCAATTGGCAGGGAAGATCAGTGAACTTTGACATCTCCCCGTTATTAATTTATGTGTCACCCGAGATATGTTTCTGACCAACCTCCCCCGGTGAACCATCTTTGAATCAAGAAGGGATGGTTCATTAGTGGTTCCCATGTGGTTCATCAGCAATTCATTGATTGCAGACCAATACAAATCAGCAAGTGCCCCTGGGTGCACCCTGTGATGTTTTCCTCATTTGAAAAGGGTATCAGAAGCTGTGTTCCTATATGCCACCTAACTGCCACCTACCTGTATCCTATTAGTGCTGTCTGCTTCAGCCTGCAACAGGCAAATAGCACACCTTCTTCTCCCCACTCTATTGGGGGCTGATAAGCCACCACCTGTTGCTCTTACATAATGTAGTACAGTGCCCTCTTCACACTGTTGCATGTAGTGAGTTTCCTATGAAGCTGTCTATTGCAAAATGGGAACATTTTTCTATTGATTACCTACAGCAGTGAACACTGAGCAGGATATCATGTGCAATCACCAGCTCATTGAAATTTTGAGGTTAATCTTGCAATCTCACTAAGTGTCGACAAGACTCCAAATTCTGATTAGATCAGCCTTCATCATTATGACATCGCATAAAATCACTTGACTTGCTGTGAGGGGAAAATCTTCACTTACACTCAATATGAAACGAAGGTCCTGTTTACATTTTCTCCACCTTTAAAGGGAATATACTGAACTGGGAAGACAAAAAGCCTTCAAAGGGTGACCATGAGCAATCTTCTTATATTCATATATTTCTTCGGCCCGAACATCTTGAGGATTTGTGATGTGATTAGTAATTACTCCAAATGTGGATCATTTGAGGGCAAATAACTTTCTGCAAGTTTCTAAAATGGACAATACATGACTTTAAGACCATTGGTAAGAAGATTGCTCATGATCACCCTTTTGAAAGTTTTTTGTCTTCCCAGTACAGTATATTACCTTTAAATATATTTTGCTTATTTAACCTCAACTCTCAAGTAATCCAGTAATAACTAGTCAATGGAAGGCTCAATGCATGTCATAGATATTACATGTTTATAATTGGCCATGATTGTTTCCCACATCTATATTCATATTTCTCATTGGCTTGTTTGTCATCCAATCAAGGTTCTGGGAACCCCAACGGAAGACACATGGCCTGGTGTCTCGAGTCTACCAAACTACAAGACAGCCACAACAAAGTCTTACAAGCCCAAGATGTTCTGTGAGGTCATGCCAAGGTAAGAACAACAAAAGACAAACCCTTTGAATACCCAATTCTCATTATCAGTGGTATGGCAAAATACCAGGCTGGGAAAGTCGCAATGCGCTATGGGATAACTTTTTGGACTCCAGCACTTCCAGTCAAATAGCGTATATAGACAGAAATGTGTGTGTATAATTATGATACTAAACAGAGCTCTCTGTCATTGAATACATTATTTTTTTTCAATTATCTGGAAAGTCCACTTATGCTCAATACTTTTTACACAAATCATTGGCTCTCATAATAGTTGCTACGCCTCTCCAATCTGCTACGCTATGTAGTGAGTCATGTGCAGGAAGTATGTGATTGCCTTAAATCTATCAATGTAATCAGCAAAGAAGCTGTTAGTTTTGCCTATTGCTAATGGTGAGACTTGTATCAGCTACAATTTGCATTCCATTCTCTGCTGTAGTGCATTTGTACATTCATCATATTATACATTCTCCACTGGAACCTGAAGTTTATTATTTTATAAAAGAATATGTTTGAAAAAGTTGCTTGGCTGGCATGTCCAAAATTTCATCATAGAATGTAAGTTTACAGAACTGGTAGTAAGGAGAAAGAACAGGCACAGATTACATTGACTGTGGATATGATATTAATTATCAAAAACAAACAAAAACAAGTCTGCTCTTTTATTATGCATACCGACGGTAAGAAAATAGTCTAAATCTTGCAGTAGCAACCCAGGGAGAGCCAATTGACTTATTACACATTCCATGGATATGTGGCATGAAGGGGATTAAGTTGAGTATAAAGGTGAACATTTGCAGGACGTACTGCAGATAAAGCACTTTTGTAATCAACACATGTGCCACAAGCGCTGCAATTATATTTGGAAGTATTCCTGAACCTTCTCATTTTCTTCTTTTGTTGACAGCATTTTACTAATACCAGGAGCTGAGGACCTGCTATCATCAATGTTACAGGTAAGAATCAAAGAAGGATTTAGGTAGACTGGGATTTCTGAAAGCCATTGTTCGTGAGTTATGTTCACCGTTAAACCTGTGCTGACAGCCCACTCAAGGAAGCCACTAAATCCAGTATTTATAAGCAGGTAGTCTGTATGTAAAGGCTACTTTGATACAGGTTTCACTGAGAAACAAGAGAAACAAACTATATGTGGTTTTCCTAAACAGGTGGTTGGTAAAGCGGGTATCCCTGTATGATCATGTACCAATATTTATGGCCACCACAGAAGACATGAACATCAGTCATTTGAGAGAAAAAGAGGCATTCAGTATGAGATAGATAGGAGATGAAAGACACTACCAACACTTGAGTGTCATTCGTTCATTCAGTAGTAGAATAGAGTTGAAAATGCTCACTAATGTGTAGAGTAGGTCTGACACGCTTTGTCACAACACTAATCCATAACACTTGTCCATCGTGACTATTCACAAGTCTCAACTCAACATCATGGACAAATCAAAGGACACAACTGTCCAAACCTATTCTAAATTACTATGGAATATATAGTCTTTGTATATAATTTAAAGCTGTTTGATAGCTTTACAAAAATTGTTCTTTCTAACTTTTTTGTCCAGTTGGAGCCAAGGAAGAGGATATCGACAGTACAAGCAATGAGCACACAGTACTTCAAGGATCTACCAGCAAAGATCTTTGACCTGCCTCATGGTAAGACACAGAGCAGTGAATGTAGGGGTGGTGGAGGAGGGAGAAGATGATGTAGATTAGAAAGAAGCTACAACAAAAAAGACAATGAAAGTGTGGGTGTGGCAATGGATGAAGATGGAAATTGTAAAAAAAATAATAAAAAAACAAGAACAAGAGAAAGCAGTAATAAGGGGGGAAAGAAAACATCTAAAACTAACTTGATAGGTGAAAAAACAGCACAAAAGATTAAGAAGGGAAAGAAAAAAATAATTATGTTGCTCTGCACCATGGCCAAATATTGGTATAAAATGTTATTAATTGTGTGCACTTTTCATAAGCTAAGTCATGTAACTTGAAAATGTGAATGTTACAGCTATGTGGGACTAGATTATATGTGTAGGCTTTTATTACTTCACCAAGGAAAATAAACAGAAAAGAGTGCAGGCAACACTAACTGCAACATGAATATAATGTTCAACATCGCAAAATATACAATGGAAAGCACTTTTCATGAGAAATTGACAACAAATATGGATAAGAATGTGGATGCAGACAGGAAATTGTTATCAACGTTTATGGCACACAGCTATCCAACCTCATTTACTGGTCTACCAAGAAACTTATCTCAACTATTCATCGTTTTCAGGTGCTTCAATTTTCAATGTGCCTGGAATCAAGCTTGAGCCAGAGAAGAACACAGTATCCAAGTGAGCCAAAGAACAGACTCTGCCATTGGTGCATATGCCAACGTTGCCACAACTGTGCATGGTTGACGAGCCAATCAAAGTGCAGTTTAAAGCAGTGATAGGGACTCTGTCAATAAAATGAAGAGCTGTGCAGAGCCTATGGTGCGAGTAACAGAAGCTGAATGAACAGAACTGATCCAGTCCTTGAAGTGGGCGAGTCTGTATTGGAAATGTACAGAGGATATCTGCTGCCGTTGATTGGTAAACAATGAAACATATGTTGAGTTCTTTGCCTTAAAACAACCCAGCTAAGTGCTCACATCTGCAATCGAACAAATCATCACCATTTTGAGAGAGTACGTCTGGGTTACTGCTGAGCACTTAAAACCCTTGTACTCTTTCATCTTAGAGTCTAGAAGTAACATCAAGTTTACATTCCCTGGAGTGAAGCTACTGATTCAGATGAATCTTAGAGTACATGCCTTCACGTTGTCATCCATGTGTACATGTAGAAACTGTAAATCAAGAGAAATTAGGCTTTGGTTTAATCTGTAAGTTTGATTGATGAGTAATCTTTCCATTCTGATGATCAAGATGCTCTTCCAATAAACTGCTGAAAATGCACACCAAATGCATGGTGAAGATGCCTCTGAAAACGTTGTGGGAATAAAGACAGAAGTTTATTTTCATATCACTCTTGCAGTGTTAGTGCAAACATAATACATTGTAGACATGTGACAGGCAGAAGGGTGTATCATGGTTAAAGAGGTTAAAAAAGAAGTTAATATGTAATGTACAGTTGAATGAATACTTCTTGGTTTTGATGCTGTGTAGAATGACATCACACAATTTAAAGAGTAAATAATCTATGAATAATTATAAAGTGCTTAGAATAATGGAGATGTTATTGTGTAACAAGCTTTGGAGACTTAATGATATTCAAGGTGTTTGTGGTTTAAGTTCAATTGAGTAAAGAAGTATTTATTTTTACTATAAATGTGTAAAAACAAGTTAATGGGCATAAATTAGTAAGAGATTTGTGGAAGTTGTATTTAAGAAGTATACCTGAGACACAAGCATACAGATTCATGTGATGTGTCAAACAGTCTAATTATGATTTCTCAGAATAAGTCAAGTTCCTGTCAGGATTCTTTTAGCTCATTTTATGACTGGTAACCAGCATGTATTGTTTTGGAGCATAATACAGATCAAATCATTACTACTTTACCATGTTGTGTGTGAAACACCAAGTTTATGTACATGTGGATCAAATGATCGATTTTATTTGATTGATTGGAGTGTGTTTATATTGAAATTATCGATCTTTTCCCCCTGCTTTCATATCAATTGAGCATTCAACTCCCATAACTCTTTTCAACAAGTTTTTAATGCAAATGAAACCCAGAAATTAAGTTGAATTGAAAAATTTAGATTTTTTATGCTTTCATTGCAGTCAACTTATAAGGTGTTTCACATTGTTTCTTTAACTCCACCTGCAAGACCTAGCTTAATGCTACACTGCTTTCCAACAAAATGGCAACTCTTTTTGAAAGTATCACTACTGAATATTTTAATGGAAGAAAAAAATATGCTATCACAGTTTTTCTTGGATGAAATTGTAAACACATCATAAAGCACATAGCCTATCTCTCTTTTAAATTGTACATAGCCAATGACATTTCTTATACAAATGATACAAATTGTGTTTACCGTATTTAGCTCCATTGTGGAATAATGAATGTAGCCCATAGGTCATGGTGAGATTGGGGAGCTTCTTGAGCCCTGGTTTAGTCAGGATGTCAACATTTGCCATGGAACTGCAGTAACCAAAGGGTTGTAGCTTAATTGCAACCTTTAAGGAATCGGAAGTTCATTCATAGCCTTTTGACTATTGTGTCTCCAGCAGATTACACGGGAGTCGCACTTATAAGTATGGAGTGGTATAGCATAAAGCGAAGAAAAGCCAGTCCGCGTTTATGCGGGCTCAGCAAAGAACAGTTTAAGCTATGATAGGAGATTATAGTAGTAATAATAATATTAATATCTGGAACAGCATTTTCACTCAACACTGTCTGATATTCTCTGAGAACAAAACTATTTCATCAAAGAACATTTCTTAAGAATTTTGTATTTGTTAGTGACACTGACTAAAATTTGGATTACATTATTCTATAAAGTACATTAATAAAGTGAGCACAATGAGCAAATGCTTGAGCAAATATTGAACATATTTGGTGCAAGAAACAGTACAATCACCACAAATTTTATGTGTAATAAGCATTCTAAAAATCAAATCGGCCACCAGGAATACTATCAACTCGGTAAGACACTTATTTGACAGGATTATTTATTTTGTATCTATGCACTGCAACATGCCAAGTGGTATGTGTGTGTTTTGTTAGTTGAACAAAAGCAATTGGTGCAATTCATCTCGTGTAGTAGGAATAGAGTAGGCTTGGGTTAAAGTAAAGCCATTTTAAAGTCTTAATTTCTGAGTTATATGTAATTAAAATGTAAATCAATGGCACATTTTATTTGTATGTGAGATTCAATATAGGAGGAAATTTCCTTATTTATCTTTATATTTACAGAACAGTGTAATTGCCTTTGCCAAGATAGAAACTATATCAAAGAATGTAAAATATTTGTTTTTGAGGTTCATCTGTGTATCGATTGTTGATACATTAAAAATTGTTGATATGTCCGGATGGATAAATTGACTTTGCAATTCAATTTCATGTCAGTTGAAAGCTCTAGTTGATCTAGAAACAGCTTTCAAAGATTAGAAATGTAGAATAAAATTTGAAGATATATGATATTGGTTAGCAAAATAAGATTATCATCAAATTTAAGTGTATGTGAAATTATGAATATAAATGTGAACAACTATAAGTGCAATAGTATTTGTAACATTTTTTGATGCAGGGCATCGCTTTTGATATTTTTATCATTGATTTTCTTTTTTCTTTCACGTTATCAATCAAATTACAATACAGAACAATCTTTTCAACTCTGTATGCAATATCAGTACTGTATTTTTTTCTTACTTCTCTTATATATTGTGTTGATTTAATTTATACCTTTGCTTTTAGTCATTATGCGATCTGTTTCATCTGCTTTGTAGTTTGCCAAGCTGTACAATCAAAGTCATATTTTGGATCAGTGTGTTTTGTACAGCATTATGTACAAGAAAATTAAAAAGGAAAGATGAATGGTCTTAATACTAAAGACTTATATTAAGCAAGCAAAAAGCAGAAGAAACAGATCCATTTTATCAAGAAATTTGATATTTGTAATGTCTTGGACATTTTGTAAATAACATATTTGGCATTTGTAAAAAATAAAATACAATTTGCAATGAAATGTAGTACTGTGAATATATTATTTTCTGCATGTATTGCCCCACAAATAGGAAGATTGTGATGGTGTTTCCATTGAATTTATTGTCACCATAGTATCTTGATTTTGTTTTTATCCCCCATTATCATAATTTCTACAATGGGAATCAAAACAAAATTAAGATATTATGTTGGCAATATAACCAATGGAAATAGTTTGCTTGTGATGGAGATGATCTCTATGATTTTGGAGAAGATGATCATGGTATGAAGATGAAAAACAATGCACTAAGGAGAAAAATAAAGAGATGTTGATTTCAAACTGAAACAGCAAGAACCAATCAAAAAAGTTTCCGACATACCGCCACTTATATGAGAGTAAGGAGGCTAGACTACAAGCAAGGAGGGTGGAGCGCAGAGGGACAGGAGGGGAGAGCATAGAAGGACATGAGGGGGAGCGTAGAAGGATATGAGCATAGAAGTACATGAGGGTGGAGTGTAGAAGGATATGAGCATAGAAGTACATGAGGGTGGAGAGTAGAAGGACATGAGGGGGGAGCGTAGAGGTACAGGAGGGTGGAGTGTAGAGGTACATGAGGATGGAGCGTAGAGGTACAGGAGGGGGAGAATAGAAGGACATGAGCGTAGAGGTACAGGAGGGTGGAGCATAGGACACGAGGGGGGAGCGTAGAAGGACATGAGGGGGGAGCGTAGAAGGACCATGAGGGGGGAGCGTAGAAGGACATGAGGGTGGAGCGTAGAAGGACCATGAGGGGGGAGCGTAGAAGGACCATGAGGGGGGAGCGTAGAAGGACATGAGGGGGGAGCGTAGAAGGACATGAGGGTGGAGCGTAGAAGGACCATGAGGGGGAGCGTAGAAGGACATGAGGGGGAGCGTAGAAGGACCATGAGGGGGGAGCGTAGAAGGACCATGAGGGGGGAGCGTAGAAGGACCATGAGGGGGGAGCGTAGAAGGACCATGAGGGGGGAGCGTAGAAGGACATGAGGGGGGAGCGTAGAAGGACATGAGGGGGAGCGTAGAAGGACATGAGGGGGAGCGTAGAAGGACATGAGGGGGAGCGTAGAAGGACCATGAGGGGGGAGCGTAGAAGGACCATGAGGGGGGAGCGTAGAAGGACATGAGGGTGGAGCGTAGAAGGACCATGAGGGGGGAGCGTAGAAGGACCATGAGGGGGGAGCGTAGAAGGACATGAGGGGGGAGCGTAGAAGGACATGAGGGGGAGCGTAGAAGGACATGAGGGGGAGCGTAGAAGGACATGAGGGGGAGCGTAGAAGGACCATGAGGGGGGAGCGTAGAAGGACCATGAGGGGGGAGCGTAGAAGGACATGAGGGTGGAGCGTAGAAGGACCATGAGGGGGAGCGTAGAAGGACCATGAGGGGGAGCGTAGAAGGACCATGAGGGGGGAGCGTAGAAGGACCATGAGGGGGGAGCGTAGAAGGACATGAGGGGGGAGCGTAGAAGGACATGAGGGTGGAGCGTAGAAGGACCATGAGGGGGGAGCGTAGAAGGACATGAGGGGGGAGCGTAGAAGGACATGAGGGGGAGCGTAGAAGGACCATGAGGGGGGAGCGTAGAAGGACCATGAGGGGGGAGCGTAGAAGGACCATGAGGGGGGAGCGTAGAAGGACATGAGGGGGGAGCGTAGAAGGACCATGAGGGGGGAGCGTAGAAGGACCATGAGGGGGGAGCGTAGAAGGACATGAGGGGGGAGCGTAGAAGGACCATGAGGGGGGAGCGTAGAAGGACATGAGGGTGGAGCGAAGAAGGACCATGAGGGGGGAGCGTAGAAGGACCATGAGGGGGGAGCGTAGAAGGACATGAGGGGGGAGCGTAGAAGGACCATGAGGGGGGAGCGTAGAAGGACATGAGGGTGGAGCGTAGAGGTACAGGAGGGGGGAGCGTAGAGGTACAGGAGGGGGGAGAGGTACAGGAGGGTGGAGAGTAGAAGGACATGAGGGGGGAGTGTAGAGGTACATGAGGGTGGAGCGTAGAGGTACAGGAGGGTGGAGAGTAGAAGGACATGAGGGGGGAGCGTAGAGGTACATGAGGGTGGAGCGTAGAGGTACAGGAGGGTGGAGAGTAGAAGGACATGAGGGTGGAGCGTAGAGGTACAGGAGGGTGGAGCGTAGAGGTACAGGAGGGGGAGCGTAGGACGGGAAATACCATTAACTTTACAACATTCTGACATACTGAAACATTGGTAAGATAATATATCTCACCATGAAGACATTAATTTTTTGGAGGTCGACTTGGTAAGATAATCTATGTCACCGCGTCGAGTTAACATTTTGGGGAAGTCGACATTGCAAGATAAAATATCTCGCCATGACGACACAATTGTATCTTTAAGTCAACTTATATGTCGCCATGTAATTGCAAGATGAAATATCTCGCCATGACGACACAATTGTATCTTTAAGTCAACTTATATGTCGCCTTTGGGGGAAGTCGACTTTAAAAGATAAATATTTTCCCATGACGTTATGTATTTATTGACAGTCTACTTGTCAAAATAATACATTTCACCATGACATGTATTTTTAAGAAGTTGACTTGGATAATGATGATACAGCTCGCCGTTACATGTGTATTTGTTAAGTCGACTTGATATCAAGATAATAAATGTTGCCATGTTAACATATTTTTTTGTGGAAGCCGACATTGCAAGATACCTCACCATGACGACACAATAACTGCATCATTAAGTCTACATGTATTTTTGTTAGGTCGACTTGGTAAGTGAATATATGTCGCCATGACGACAATCTTATTGACCAGTCGAATTAGCGAGATATTTTATATCGCCGTGTCCGACTTATACAATTTATGAGGTCGAAATGGTGTGATAAATATCTTTACAAGTCAACAAAATGTTGACTTGTGATAAAATATCTTCATATGTCGTGAAGTCAAATGGCACTTTAACGCTTTATTATAGGTTAGGAATTTAAAGCAAGTTGAAGTTGATTTGCTCAGAATATACATCTTCAGGGGCAATTTTCTCAAAATGTATAACGACGGTGTACTATTTTCTATTTCTGAAAAGAGTATATCATGGAGTATCTAAATCCGTAAAAATTTACGGGTCTGGCAAGAAATGATAGTTACGGCCTCACAATACATGTATCCGAGATCTTTAAAAAGTAGAGGGCACTATTTAGATTGTGCGTGATCACTGGTGAATGAGATTTTTTCAAGATCTGTGCAATGATTAATTCTTGATACTAATCTGAGACTGAAATAAAGTACTATAGGCAAGTGATGGGGATTTCTTATATTAAGGCATTAAAAAACACTGAAAATAGCAATTAAAAACAGAATTACAGTATGAAGGTGGAATGTAAAGATAGGTGTATTAATTTTAGGATACTACATCTCTTTGCGTTAGACTCATACATGAAGTGTGTTAGAAGTCTGTAGCATCTCGGATGATGGAGATGAGGGAAAATAGATGGGCCTGTGAGACGGCTTAAAACTGAAAAAATGACGCTTGGACGGTTATGCTTGAGTGATTTGGGAAAATAACGAGTCAGGTGACCTACATTACATGATAGAGACTATGATGATGAAAGTTGAAAGGAAATGACATGAACAAAACAACCTATTTAGACCCACAAGGACTATGAGTAAAACAAAAAAAGAATTTTGTGGAAGAATACCGGTATTTTGTTTTTTGAACGGAATAACAAGGCATTTTCACCTATGGGCGTCAATCAAAAAAACAAAGAGCATTGATTCTGACGTTAGTGATCATCAAGCACACACGCAGGATTTTTGAAAGGGGGGGGGGAGAGTTTTGAGCTGAATTTTTTTCTCCCACCCAGTCTAAAAACAAGTGATGAGCAAGGGGGGGAGGGGGGGGGGGGCGATACGGATGGGAAGGAAATCTGCCCTCTTTATTTTCCTTACAATTTCTTGCGTCATATACATTAGGAGGTTGGGGTATCGTCCATCTACCTGACCAACCTCTGGAGAGACAAGCAAACAAAAAACAAACATGGATGGAGAAAGTTGCATTCATGCATTCCATGCCTGCATGGATACTTATGCCATAACCATCACAACGATAATGACTACTGCCATTTGCCAAATCACTCATAGAACACCCTACATTTCTCCATGAAATGAGTGAATGTAAACATCAATGACTTTCCTTGAAATATATCATATTTTAATAAGTTAGCCACATACAAGTATGACAATAAAAAATATCACATTGATATAGGTTTTGCAATATCTCTTAGTTACTCTTAGAGGGAACATACTGCACTGGAAAGACAAAAAAGCATTCAAAAGGTGATCGTGAGCAATCTTCTTGCCAATGGTCTTAAATTCATGTAACGTCAATCTAGAATCTTGCTGAAGTTATTTGGCCTCAATGATCCACATTTGGAGTAATTAGTGATTACATCACAAATCTTCAAAATGTTCAGGTCAAACAATTTGCCTATATATTTTGAAAATATATTACTACTATAGATATATATTACTTTGAAACATACGTTATTTCCTCATCAAGACTCCACACTAATTCAACTTATTTTAACCCAGCATTAAGCATATAGAGGATGTCGTATCATACTGTTGAAATTTCTGATAAACTTGCAGAACACATCATTTCAACTTTTTAAACAATAAATTCCTTAATAGCAAACTGACACTCTTCTTGTATTCTCACAAAGAATGCTGGTTCGTCAATCATAGCTCCACAATAAAAATATGATTTGGGGAAGTATTGTGAAGTCTGCTTAGGAAATTTAAGTGAAAGCAGACATTGGCAATCTACAAATCTGGTGATCTCTGTTCATGGCTCATTGTTATTAAAGTATTAAGTTGACTTTTGGATCAGCTTTAAATTGGGAGTAAAGATTAGTTCAATTTGCTGTATAACAAAAGTTTTGTGATGAAGGATGGCAAAAAACTTGCACACAAAAAAGAGCACACAATAATATCATAAGAACTCCAGCTACGTGTATGTGGTCAGTTTACATCTAGAGTATAGTATGTTCATTGCTACCTACAATTGCCAGAAAATTAACCCGTTTTTTACTGAGCCTGCATATTTGTGGCCTGGCTTTTCTCCTCCCAGATACTGAGCATAATGCTGCATAAACTGCTGTATGGACAATAGGTGACAGGCTTTAAATAATCTTTAAATTACTTTTAATATAGGGCGCAATGAAGCCACACCCTGTGGTAAATGCAGGTCCACGGCAAATGTTGACACTGTTACTGGATCAGGGTTCACAAAACTTAATAAAATGTTCAGCATTCTCATTTTGACAAGAAAATATACTGCATCACTCTTTATCTAATTAAAAAAATAAGTCACAATTACAACATATGACCCAGACAATTCCATTCAAGCTGACAACATCTGTACAAAAACACAGGAGCCTCTTTATTTTGGCTATACTTCAAAACATACCTGTATAGAAATTTAGGTCATTTTTCATGTGCCATTGTTGCATTTTCCAGCATTAGTAAAACCAATAATCATGTACAGCTGCATTTTATTCTTGCAATGTAGTCAAAATCTCACATGCCAAAGGGCCTACTCTACTATAACTGAAACAATGGTTGATGAGAAATCTGTAATGTCATCAAGCGGAATGCGGGTAATCCTCGCAAGATGGCGATTCACCTGCAGAAAAGAAAATCACAGATATCTAATTCATATTTTTTCCTTCCAAACATTCTTGTGTCTTATTTTTGCTTTTCATGTGTTGCATTACTTATGCTGGTTTTTTTTTTTATTTCGGTGCTGTACTTCAGCTGAATACATAATAACAGTAACAAAATAAATGAATAAAAATAATATATGCTCAGAAAATGTGCGGTTGCAGGGCTCAACAAACCCGTTTGCCCGATTGCCTGGAGCAAGTGAAAATGACGCCCGGGCAAGCATTTCTCAAAGACAATTGCCCGTCCGGGCAAGTGGTTATTTTTCACCAAAAAATATGAAAATAACATTGTTCTTACGCATATGCGAGAAAATTAATGTGAATGTATCTCGTATCATGTCAAACCAGGCAAACACAGCCAAAATTGGAGTGAGATCACTGAGATTTTGTCATGAAAATTCGTCTGAAACTCACGTTCCGTGGAAGCTGCCATTTTGAACTGAAAAATAAATTCTGCGCATGCGCAATATCCGCATTACCGATATTTTAACCAGATACGAGCGATCGCGAATGTGCGCATGCGCGATGTGAAATTTTTTGGAACAGCTGTGTTTATTCGTGTGTCTGGCGCCCATAAACCGTATTTACGTGGATTACTACATATGGGACTGTAATGTGAAAACGTGTGTAAGTGATTGTTGTATGAGTTCAGCACATATACCTGCCGTGGAGCAGCAATATTTTAATTGATTTGCCCATGATTTTGATCGCTACCAGTATACTTGAAACGGCAAAATTAGCACATCTACCAAGAAGTCTACCCAGAAATATCAGGCTGATTACTCTAAGGTTTCCTGTATTGACAAGCTCCAAACTGAGAGATCATGGGCCTAGTTCATAACTATGACTAAGTTAATCCACAACAGCCTACGGCTAGGCGACTAGTAACGGGTAGCTAGCCGCCCAGCCGTTCCGGGGCTATAGGGTCTAAACGGACGCTAGTAGAGACCTAGAAATCACTTTTTTGGACGGATTCAACGGCAAAGAAGTTGTCTAGGTTTAGACATTTTACTTTTGAAATGTGACTGTTTATAATCCGATCAGCGTGTTTACGAGTTACATGTATTATGACAAGCTTTGCCCCCTACAAATTACAAGGTGGTGTAGTCAGTGTTATCATGAATGCCTATAGTCTTGTGAAAGTGTTCTGATACCTGCCTACATGAAGTGAGCAGAGTCTGCTCCCAACATGCCCAATTATTAAGGGAGGTCAGGCGTCTGTACTTCATATCGAGTGAAAGCAAGAGAAGAGTACTAGAGTTCGGAGAGTCAGTGCTAAACATGATGGACTCATATGATTAAAAACAAACACTAGTAACTTGTCAAACTCTGTGTAAATACCTATTGTTATGTTCAGTTGTCCTGTAAAAGTATGTTATAATTCGGCAGGATAAGGTATGCCGCTTCTGCAGAAAAATTAGTGAAAAACAAAGGTTATAATAAAAAAAACAGGGCAATCAAATACTTTTATCACTTGCCCGACAGGGCAAGTGATAAAAAAAAACTGTAGAGCCCTGGGTTGAAATTGGACAATTGAATTTCCTAATACTAGCAAAAGCTCATTCACCTTTGACGGTAGGCTTACTAAACAGCTAGGGTATTACTCATTACACTGAGGGGATTAAAAAGCACATATTACCTTGTGAGCACCTTTCATGTCGATGAAAGATGCCGCTGCTCCTATAGCTGCCGCTGCCAGGAGCATCAGGTCATTCTCAACAGCAGCAAACTTTGACCTGAAGGAAAATAATAAAGAAACTTACATCTGGAAGTGTCATCCTGATATATGCTCAATTCAATCAAGAGCTAGTCACATTTTGCTATGAATGTAATACTTAGGTCACAAATATTTACAAAGGTAATAAACAAATAAACTCAATGACAATTTATATCAATAAAGCACAAGCATTTAAATGGTTGTGTACTTGGTAAAAATCAACAAGGCCAAAACAGAATTTACTGTGGAAAAATCTTGTTCAATGGATATTGGGCATTATTGGTTGTCCTATTTTTCACAGTATCTGGCACCTTCTTACTATTTTGGCCATTCATCCATACATGGTAAAACAACAAATACAATATATTTTGATTGCTCTGACCTATAATTTTGAGATCACCTTGTAGGCCTACCTATGATTTTAACCCTACCCCTCTTGGCAGTCAATAGTGTTTCTATGACAGAAAAACTTGCGTATCATGACTACTTTCTATAGAGATGATTGCTGAAGCAGGTTTACTGTAATGTGATGAAAATAACAATGAAAGTCACAGTAAAACAGCAATCATGATCATTCAATTTTGCTTATTTTCTACCTCTCTTTATAAGATGCCCTTACCTTGTATGTTTACTGACTAAAGTATCTCCAATAGCGAGCTGCAGTAGACGATCATAGACCAGTCTCCGCTTGATGTAGACGACATCCAGGACTGGTAGGCAGTGTTCATGGATCACTTTGACTTGGGTAGATGGGGAATTGTGCCCTGGATAGTGAATTTAGGAAGGAGGGTAAGGGGGAATAGAAATGTGGAGTATGGAGGGATATGGGGAAGGAGAAGAGGGTAAATTCGAGGAGAAATGGAAGGAGTGGGAAAGGCAGTGGGAGAGGAGAAATGGAGGGGATGTGAATGGAGGATGGGAGTGTGGCAATGGAGGGGGGGGGGGGGGGGGTCAAGAAGAAGAAGAGAGTGGAAGATTTAGATTTAGCAGAGATTGGTGATTATATGGTTTTGAATTCCGTGGTCCGCCAAATCTGGTATAGTTAGAATCTCAACATCTGTTTAGAGCTTGCAGTAACCAAGAGGGTATGGCTTAATTGCACCCAATAAGGAATTTGCTGTTTGTTCAAGACTTGTTATTGTCTGTAACTCAAGAACTTTGAGTCAGTAAGCTAGAACCAAGAACATTATGAAGAAAACATTTTGTTTGTCTACCAGTAACGTGCATGTGTGCATGCACATTTTTCTTGAACGATGCATATTTGGTCACAAAAAACAACTACAAATTGTCAAATTTACTGAATGAAAAAGTTCATCCAATTTGACAGCATAAGGACGTTTATGTTCGGGCTCAGGAGCAGGGTGAAGAAAGAGGAGATCATCTATACCAGAACTCGGTAAAGAACAAGTTAAAAACCCTCTGTTAAGTCAAATGCATTATTAGCCATCATAATCATAATGTTCCTCTGGCCCATTGCAAACTTTAAACAAACATCTGATTTCATACCATTGCAATTAGAATGATCATGTGTTTGAAATCAAGATATCTTGTGCACAGTGTGTAAATATTATCCAATCACTAACTTTAACCAGGTGATAAGAAACTCCACAGTCTAGAACTTAGGCTACCTCTTTCTTTGTTAACTTACCCAGGACCTCTACAAAAATGTCCACATTGTTTTTTTCTTGGCTCTCTTTTTTTCTTGCCTTTTTTCTCTTACCCACTCTCTCTTTCGTGCTGTCTTCTCTCTCTCTCTCTCTCTCTCTCTCTCTCTCTCTCTCTCTCTCTCTCTCTCTCTGTTAACTTACCCATGATCTCTAGAAGAGTCTCCACATAGTTGAGAGGGCTCGGTACATGAAGGTTGTAGTCAAGCGTCTTCATGACCAACAGCTCGGATACAAGCACTCTGTTTGTTGAGTAGTGGTGTCCTTTCTCCTGAAGCATCTCCGAGCACCGTCTACAGGTTACAATCTAAGACAAAACAAAACAGCACAAAGGAAGGAAAATCTCTGAATGCTGGTAAACATATTAAACTTAATCCTGAACTGCTGAATCATCTCACCACATCATTAACAGGTCAAAATCTAAGAAAAGACAAAAAGGGTCTTCTATACTTCCTCATCACATTTTCCTCTTCTTTGATTTCACACCTTATTGAGCTGTGAAAGCTTAAATATTGATACATTTAGGTTAGAGGTAGGATTTGGGCTAGGATATGTTTAGGGTTAGTTTAGAAATAGGTTTAGTTTAAGTTAATGAGGGAAACATAAGTACTCTATTGCATTATTAATAATATATTAATAGAAGTATTTTCCTGAGAATTTACCCATTTTGCACTTATGGTATAATATGCTTTATAGACACAGGGACAATGTTAACCTCCTTTCAAGGGTAGGATGCATAATAGCACCTGTTTAGAGACTAGACTTACTCTGCAATACAAACACAGCTTTGAAAACTGTAATGATATACATTTATACGCACTTGATACTATGTTTCTAAGTGGTATGGTGCTATTATCCTTCGTTTTGAGGGCATTTAAGGTATTAAAGCAATCCGTTCCTTCTCCCCATGGTAGGATGGATGGTATGATGGCCACATTCAAACACAAGACTTACTCTGTAATGTGAACACAGCTTTGAAGCTATCTGTACACAGGACACCATGAAAGGTAGCATCTGCTTGCACAGCTTCTTCATGGTGCGTTTCCACTCCTCACGATTCAACCTTGACATGCCTTTTAAATTTCTGACCTTCTGTTCTGATGTGTCCCTTGATACCTGTTTTAGCTTCAGTATATGCGCTCTCATGAATCTGAAAAGGTTAATGAGATGAATTTGATAATGCTGGTTGTTACAATTCTGCAACATGAATTAATTCTCACTACGGCCAATACCACAAAGGATTAATTGACTCTTTTTTGCAGATTTTTTTTACAGCACCCAAATCGCTATAAAGCCTAGCAGATTTGAGAGGCATAGCATCTAGAGCCCATTTGTGTATAAACTCTTGAATGTGAGCAGACTTTAAAGAGAATCTAAAACTTGTGTTAAGAGTGTTTGGTGAAGCAAGCGAATGTGAACAGAATGTGCGATTGTGCTGCTCTGTATTTAAGCCCCCGGCAGACGACATGATCCGATCTGTCATACGACTCTGCCCCTGCCCAAATCACATGACCCAATCGTTGGATTTGTGCAGAAAGGTGACGTCACATTTCCAGTTGTAAGGTCATACTACAACACAATCACAGCAAAATCGTGTCATTTAAGTTGCCTGAACATGTGATTTGACATCAAACGCTTACCTGTCAAACAATTCTGATGCTAAGTATCGAGTTTGGGCTGGCTGCCTCAGCTGCTCACAAATGATGAAGATACACTCTGGATTCAAATTGAAAACAGACAAACATAAACTAAGAATGAGTCATAGATAGATGTGATTTTAATTCTTCTACATTCAGTGAGCTGATATCTCACTAGAACAAATATTACAAGCAAAACATAAGAAGCAAAGAATGATATTAAACCCAGCAATGGAACACCATAGGTGCACGATGTGGGCATTAAGACCACAGCTTTTTTGCTGGCATGATACAGGGAGGGTTGATAGGTAGTTTTCTTTTACCAAAAAATATTAAGTATTAAGACTTTTCATGTGTACTCGAACATTCAAGCAGCAACTTATTGAATTAATTAATTAACTGATTATATTTGAGATAAAAAATGATTCATTAAATCAGGAAATATAACATAAACCATTTTTTTTTCTTGAAAAAATTGCAAAAAACAAGCCAGGCCAAACTGATTGTGGACAACCCCTTTTATTAGATGTAATACCTGTGCTTTCTGTACCACTCACCAACTAATCGTCCATGACGGAACACCCCAAAGTTTGGTGACACTCTCCCTATCTCCTTCTCATTATAGGTTGCCTGGGTAACAAACAATTCTTCAAGCAGACTGGTAGAGAGGCAACACCCTGTCATGTTGAACACAGGCTCGGGTGGGGTGCCAAATATTCTCTGACTTTGCCCAGCCATTTTGGAATTGTGGGTTCCCTTTCTAGAATTGCTCTGAAGTCTGAGTCTGTTGGCTACCTGAAGAAGATGATAAATCATTAAAATTATTGTTATAAAGCTCTCAAGTCAAGGTTGAAAGAGACATCATAGTTGCCTAGCATGCACGGCTAAATAAACAATGGCACACTAGATATGAGGGGCTACTACGACAATACACCTTATCCAAAAAAAAAATCATTACAACAGCAGTTTCTGCAACGATAATTATAAAGATATTATATTAATCAGAATGATATTTCAGGATATGAAAGTATAACTTATTACCTTCATCTTGGAAAAAAAACCTGATTTGCTTCAGTGATCATGGAGAATGGGGATCTTTTGTCAATCATGTCCGATGTCCTTTCCCGCCAGATTTTGTAAGGAGACTTTTCTTTTGTGTTCATGCTTCATGATCAAAATTGTTTATATCTGTTAAGAAAGTGAAGGCATGTTTCTTTCTATTTCAATCTGACAATGTAGATAACGAACTAAATAAAGTAAAAGAAAAAAATATCTCTATAAAGGTATGCACAGAATCTGAATACCTTTGTTAATTGCCCTGACACTTTAAGCACAATATTTCCATTCATTTCAGTACCAAGAGCATCCAAGTGTCAGATTGGGAAGAAATGGACACATGACATGACCGAAAATAAATCCTCATTCTCCATGACTATTGAAGCAAATAGAATAGTGTTTTGTTTTTTTACAAGATGTAGGTAATAAGTTATAGTTTCATACCCTGAAATATTATTCTGATTGATTTAATATCTTTAAAGTTATTGATCTCTTAACCCTAACCCTGCACTGAAGTTAGCAACCAAAATGCTATTAAGACCGGAATAACCGTCTCATTCGGGGCATTCTTTAATCGAAATTACATTTTTGGACATACCTCCCATAACCGTCTCATTCGGGGCATTTTTTAATTGAAATTACATTTTTGGACATACCTCCCGATTCAGAGAGCAGATGCAATCTCAGCGGATTGGAGGACACAGGACTACCTGAAGAAGGAGCAGATTGAGATGTATTCAGGTGGCGCTCTCGTTCCAGACTAGCCCCGGGACTGCTCCCGTGCAGCGGGAGTGGGCTGATCGCAGTATGAGTAAGTTCCAGACCAGGCCGATCTTGCCGAGACTCCAAATCCAGTAGCAAGCTAGGCGCAGGCCAGGCAACAGGCTGCGTTTGCGCTATTTCAATGACACAAAATCGACCCTCATCGCTCAATACGAGTGCTGTCACTTTCTTCCCTAGCTCGACCATCACTCATGAGATGGGGAGGAAGCACAGCACACACTGCCACTAGCCAAACGGCTGACAATTGTAGCCGAGCGCGATAGCTAAATAACCACGACCGGGACCGGTACCGGTTACTTTTTACGCCAACGTTTGGTCTATCTTCGTGAGATGGTAAAATGTACCGAACAAGTACAAATACGCCACAGCCCGAACACTCTATGAAATACGTACGCTTAATCAATATGTGCGCGCGCGCGACGTGACGATACGTACGCGTAAGGGGCGGGGGGGGGGGGGGGGGGGGGGTGGGGGGGGGGGGGCAACAGTCTGTGGTTTTTTGTCTCGCCCACCGGAGGTGAAGGCGAGCTAAGGGATCCAAATGGCGTCCGTCCGTCCGTCGTCCGTCCGTCGTCCGTCGTCCGTCACAAATGTTAAAGTTTACCTGCAAGACTCTCTTATGATCCATAACTTGGCAACTGTTACAGCAATGGCAGCCACACTTGGTTGATAGAAGCACTAGGGGTATCTTCATGTTATGGTGTTGTCAGAGGTCATGTGATGATGTCAAAGGTCATTTGAGGTCATATATTAAAGAGTATGTGCAAGACTCTCTTTTTCTATGTTAAAGTTTACCTGCAAGACTCTCTTTTGACAAATAACTTCACATAGGTTGCTTGGATTACAACCTAACTTGGGTCATAGATGCACTGGGGGTACCTTCATGTTATGGTACCGTTGGAGGTCACAGGATAAGGTCAAAGGTCATTTGAGGTCATACGTTAAAGTTTACCTGCAAGACTCTCTTTTGACAAATAACTTCACATGGGTTGCTTGGATTACAACCTAACTTGGGTCATAGATGCACTGGGGTACCTTCATGTTATGGTACCGTTGGAGGTCACAGGATAAGGTCAAAGGTCATTTGAGGTCATACGTTAAAGTTTACTTGCAAGACTCTCTTATCACACATAACTCATCACATGTTGCTACAATGGCAATCAAACTTGGATGATGGATGCACTGGGGGCACCTGCATGTTATTGTGCTGTAAGAGGTCACATGATAAGGTCAAAGGTCATTTGAGGTCATACGTTAAAGTTTACTTGCAAGACTCTCTTATCACACATAACTCATCACATGTTGCTACAATGGCAATCAAACTTGGATGATGGATGCACTGGGGGCACCTGCATGTTATTGTGCTGTAAGAGGTCACATGATAAGGTCAAAGGTCATTTGAGGTCATACATTAAAGTTTACTTGCAAGACTCTTGGTGAAGGCTTCCTAACTTGTGCACAGAATTGTGTGAGCATGTGTGAGCATTACTGATGTAGATTTAGGCAAACATTACTCATGCACATTTATGCAAATTTATTCAAAGTCACTATTTTGCACCTGATTTTGATGTTGTCTGTTTAAAGTTGCTTATTTGTTTGTTTCAGTTTTTCACAGGTTTTACAGGCAGGCACTACCTCTTAGGCAACAAAGGAGCCCATTTATTTTATGGCAACATGGCGTATACATGTAATAGATGTGGAAAGTCATTCCAGTTGAGAGCGAACCTCCAGAAACATTCATGTAATATTTGCTACAAATGTGGGAAGCACTTTACCAGGAAACATTCACATTCTTGTATAGGTTCTTTTTCATGTCAGTATTGCAACAAAACATATTGCTCTGAAGTCAGACTTAAAAGTCATTCTTGTACATTTTGTACAAAGTGTAAAAAGCAATTTAGTTCATTTCAAAGAAAGGAAGGTCATGTATGCGATAATATGAAAGCAAGCACAAGTGCTAATCGAGATGCCCATGACCAGTGTGAACAAGCTTCAAATGCACATTTGAATAAAGTGGAAAATACAAAAAAGAACAAACCAGTGACAGAAGAAAGTCATAACAGTCAGGGTTCATTCAGGTTAAAGTCAACGAATACTGGAAGAAGGGATACAATTCTTTTGCGTAGCAACGGAGATCGCGATATTTCTGGTTATTTTTGCAAGTGGGCGAGACACAATATTGCTAATGCCTTGTTTTTTTATTTATTCTTAATTGGCGGTATTAAATTGTCTGATAAAATCCTTGCCAATTAGTCATGCACATAATTCGCTAAGGAATGTCTCGGGGTATAGCAATATCAGCACCCCATTCCACCCATCACATTTTAGTGTTGGCGTTTACCAAACTACGGATCTGGCCTAAAATGATGTAAACAAGACCATTTCTACTTGTGGATAGAGCATAAGGGCAGGGAGGTATCTAGGATTCGTGCAAGGGGGGGGGGATGTAAACAAAATCGGTCTGCGCATAAACATAAACATGCAAGCAAATCCAGTTCACACCTTAATAGTTTCCTGTTAAAGTGATCGTTGGTTCAGTGCAGCGGGTTAGGGTTAAGAGATCAATATTAAATCCAGCTTAAGGACTTGCAATTTTGTTGAGACCTATTTATTGGGCATTTTAAATCAAGATTCTGTGAGTGATGTTTTTGAATTACAGATTTTCAGAATGTAATCTCCATGGGATGGCATTGTTCAAAGTCAGTTGACAGTGTAATATGAAATCATTCTTGAGGAATCATATTTTGTCCAAAGAATTTATTTGGTGATTTCTTTCAGTTACGATTTTAGTGGAACATTCCTTTATACATGTACTATTATTTATAAGACACGAAATAGTTGTCTTACATACAGTGACAAGGTGAATGAGGAAACGAGAGAGAACAAAATGATACTAACTGACAAAAATGAGAAATAGACTGAGAAAAAAGGGAAAGAACAGATGGAGTGAAGAAAAGGAGAAGAGTACAACACACACACAAAGTGAAAGAAATAGGGAATGATAGGTGTAATAAGAAGAGAGGTAGAGAGGGGGAAATCAGAAGTGTAAATGTGAAATATGATTGGTTCGCGCTGACAATGATGACAAAGTTGATTATATGGTCAGGAACGGTAGGCTTATGTGTGTATATGTGTATGTGTGTCTGTACACATGTTAAAGAGGGGAGAGGAGAGTAACAACGGACCAAAAGGTCTTTGATAATGTAATGTAACAGTACTTTATCAAAGACCTTTTGGTCCGTTGTTACTCTCCCCTCCCCTCTGTATTCTTTCATGTAATACAACACAGATGAAACAATATTGTGTTTTTAACTTGTAGGGAGTTGCAGTTTCATGCAACATCTTTTATTCGTTTGTCATACTCATTAAGTAGAGTTATGGAGGTCAAGTCTCTTTTGAAGGAGTTCCTTTTCAAGCTGAGTAAGTCCCCCTCAGCTCATGTTCCTTGTCGAGATACCTCATCTTGGCCTCGTTGTCCTTACTGACCCACTCCCGTAAAAATTTCTGCAGAGATGCCAGTTGAGCCGTGGGGGCAGGCGAGGGTGTTCTGGCCCTATGCCGCTTCGAAGGAGTTGCCCTGATGGCAAATTTAAGCAAGAAAGGACGATATCTTTTATAATAATCATTATGGATATGGTTGTAAAGTTTTTATGTATTGATTTATGGTACATGTAGTACATATCTTGAGATTATGGAAACTGTAAAGCTCGTAAGAAAAAAATGTTTTCTTACCTTTGAAAGAGGACAGACAGAAGGTGAGTGCTTGCTGAAGGTAGAGAGAATGCGGGAGTCTGGTCAGGCCGCTGGACAGGTACAGCGGTGCTCGTCGATGGTTGAGGGTGTGTCAGAGTTACAGGAACCTCGGGGGGCAGGATAGGGTCAGCTGGCAAGGCAGCTTCGAAAGGTTCGCTGGGCTCACCAATCGTCTCAGACAAGGGAAATCTACATCGCCGCCACAAGAGAAATCACACAACAAAAGTTACATTTATAAAAGCAACGTGTAGTACTTTATGGTATACGCGATGCTTTTAATAATCTTGCCCCTTTAACTACAAGATTAGTCCATTATTAAATGGATTAAGCATAAATGAAATTTGTTCATTTGTATACATCAATTACACCACAAAATAAAAATATTTACAAGAAAATTGACACGCATTTTTTCGCCTTAAATTATATATCATATGTATCGTATGTATCTATTTGACGCATGTGCTGACCATACTGATTAATGACGAATATTAACAATTTGGGTGGTTCAATCTGGATTTGTTTGTTTTAATTTAAGAAGGGAGGTGTTGGGTTTGAATCACTAACATCAATTACTTTTACTTTTCTTGAAGTAATCATTTGAATATTTCATGAGATTTTCACTTTTGGCCGAATTTGGAGCTTTGTATGAAACAATTAATTCAGAACACAACAATGGCCATTGTGCATCACGCACACATGTACATGACTCAAAACAACAGGATCTAATGTATGTAGTGTCATAAACATGAATTCAGTGAAATAATTCTAATTAAAAAAGTAAAATATTCTTAAGTAAAAAAGCGCGCGAAATTTCCGAAATGCTTGAAATGGCCTGAAACATGCAACATAATTTTTATTTGATTTGTAACATTTTTAAATTGTGTACGCGCTGTAATGCACTAACGTACGGGTACGTGTTTTTTGTTGTTGTTGATATGAAATTAATTGTCTTGTCATTAACTTTATTCATGTTAAATTTCATTAAATATGGATGATCTACTGTAAAGAAATATCAAGTAATTGATTTTCACTAAATTGCTCGTTTATGACGTCTCGTTAATGTAATGACCTTGAAACACAGGAATTGACAGGTTCACATACCTATTATAGATAAAAAAAAAAAACATGACACATGCAAGTCATTATTAAGATAAAGATGGCACAAAAAAGTGGGGGCATTGAGAACAAATAAATGAATACAATTCTAACGAAATTAAGAGGCGATATGTCGATCATGACAGCCCACCTAGCAAATATCCCCATTCCAATGCAAACGACGGACGTCACCTCGCAGCATGGGAATTATATTCTGGTATACACTTCAGAAATTAGGGTAGGAAATGAAGTATGGCTACCATTCATTTAGCATGCAGCTGAATGTGTGTTTATAAATAATAATGGATAATGACTAATGATTCGTTTGGGGTTGTTCACATCTATGCAACATATTCTCCTTCCAAAGTCTAGGGGTAGCTCCAAAAGGGGTTATTTTGCAGGCCTCATCATCGTTATAACAATAACTTCAGTGTTATTTCGGGGTGGTAAAATCTGAATATAGGCCTAGGCCTAATTGCAACTATATTCATAATCTGTTTTAACAATTACTTTATCAATCTCCGTTTTTAAAATGTTATATCATCACAGATAAAACATTTAATCAAGATTAAATACAAAACAGCATGATTATTGAGCACACCTCAAACAAATAAGCCATCGACATTTAAGAGACTATCGCCGTCACCAGCATCTAAATCGAAGTGTGAGTGCAATCTCTCTTCAATAGCGCCTTCTTGCGATGAATTTGTGTTATGCACTGTTTCATCCTGACTATTGTGTACGTAGAAAGCGTTGGAATATAATTTTAACCTTATATTTCATTCTTTGAGCAGACGTAAGAGGATATGAAGCTGAGACAGGAAAGAAAAAGAGAAAATGGGGACATGGATAAGGAGGATTGGAAGAAACGGCATGAGAAAGGGGAGGAGGAGGAGGAAGAGGAGGATGGAGAGGAGGAGGAGGAGGAGGAAGAGGAGGAGGAGGAGGAAGAGGAGGAAGAAGAAGAAGAAGAAGAAGAAGAAGAAGAAGGAGAAGAAGAAGAAGAAGAAGAAGAAGAAGAAGAAGAAGAAGAAGAAGAAGAAGAAGAAGAAGAAGAAGAGAAGGGGGTCTCAAGAAGAAGAAGAAAAGAAAATGAGGAGGAGAGGGGAGATGAATTGGAGAGGACGTCGTGACGAAGACGAAGAAGAGCAAGAAAAAGAAGAGCTACTAGAGGTAGTAAACGAGGAAATAAATAAAGATAGAAAAAGAAAGAAGGTGAAATGGGGCAATAAGATGAGCGACAGACGGATAAATGGACGCTACGTAGGAGTGGATGCTGTGGAGATAGAGAGAGATAAATATTATGTCCAAGCATATGAATAGATTTAAATAGAGAGAGGGGCAGAAATGTAAGCTTATATAGAGAGAAAAAGGGATGGGGTAGATGCAGAGAAAGAGAGAGAGAGAGAGAGAGAGAGTTAGGAGGAGTTATAGAGGGAGAGAGAGAGAGGGATAGAGAGAGAGAGGGAGGGAGAGAGAGAAAAAATAGATTAATAGAGAAGGGGAACAGAGCATTATGATTATGAACACTCTCATGTAAATAAATAAATAGAAAGAGAGGAACAGAGAGAGGCTTATAGTGAATGAGGACCCATATGCAATGACATGCTCGGGTGTGATATCATTCCTTATTTAATTATCATTTTAACAATCATAACATCACGGAATATTCTCCTTACTCTCAGACGACGAAGGGGGAGGCAGGCTAAATGGATAATAATACACCCCAATCGCATTGTGCTCGACGTAGAATGTTTAACAGCTGGGGAATTTGGCGCTGGATTATCGAGACGCTGCAAGATAGAAAGCTTGATTCTTCCCCAATGACATAGATAGACTCAGGAGAAAGGGAGTACCATGTCGAAAGGAAGGGAGATGGAAGGGGGGGGGGGGGGGGAAGGGGGACGGCGGAAGTGGCGAAGTGCGAAGTGTACAACAATACTGATTCTTCCCACATTATAAATTATAGATGGACGTGCGAGAAAGGGGGTACCATGTTGAGGGAAAAGGGGAGGTAGGGAAGAGAGGAGGTGAAAGGGGAAGGGTGAAAACCTGCGTTATTGACTTTCTGAACACTAGGACTTGTGCGAGCAGGGAGGTGTTAGGAAGAAGAAATTCAAGCATAATATATTCAAACATCTGTATGGATACTAAAGCGTGCTGATGAATTTAAAAAGAATTCCACAATCACTGCAATGCTTTGATGTCCCATACATGCTCATCACCGACATTTGGCTGATATTAACTTGGAAAGAAATTTCTTTTATTTCTTGTGTTGTCTCTAGAAGCGGTGTCTCTTATCACATTATTTTGCAATTTTCAAGAAAGTTAAGGCAAAAATTTACGATCCTATACTGGCTTCCTTCTAATGGATTGTGGAATGTTGCATAAACGGACATTCTTTCTTACAAAATAGAATTTCTTAACTTTCCGGATTTTTCCGGAATTTTGGGATTTCATCATGGAAATTATGTTTTAAGCTGTGTATTATCATGAACAGAGTTTGTGTGCATTTGCGTGCAACTGATATATCTTAATTCAAAAGACTGTTTCTTTTTGTTCGCTGATATCTGTTTTGCTCACAACACTATTAATGCCATCCAACAGAACCGGACAAGCGAAATGAGACTCTACATTTCTTTTGTTCTCTCTGAGAAGCCGTTGCTACGCAATCATGTTCGTAATTGTTAAAACACCTGAAAAGCACATGCTGATAATACATAATTATTCGGCGGTGCTAAGCGCTGGTTCAAAGAAATAATATCCGTCCTGAACAGTATCCCTAGTTCGAGGCAGGTGAAGGTATGCTCGAGCTACTACGCTGACAGAGGGGATGTGTGCATCACTTTAAATAGCTTATGTTAGTAAACGATGCATGTGGTGTTGTGGCTTGGTATGTGTGATATACAAAAGGTATTGTGTAGTTAGAATTCGCCGGTCTCATTAATAATGTAAAGAAGACAGAATTTTAAAGGACCATTTTAAAGTTTGTCCGCACAACTAAAGAGCATGTTCATAGTGTGTGCAGTAACGCGTTATTATCCCGGATCTCGTGATCAAATTACTATAGATGCAATGCATGCACTCTGTTTAACATAGGTCTATCAGGTGCTGCCAATCGGGCAAACCTAGGACAAGCTTTGTGGTTACCATGAGAACTACGTTGACCTAGGCTTAGGCCAACATAACGACAATGGTTGATGAGGATACTCACCTCCTAGGAGTCTAATGAGTGGGTTGTTGAAGATGAATCAAGGCAAGGCACAGGTCAAAATCAAAATGTGTTCAAACTGCGCCAAAATTATTATTCCTTGCTATCTGCTGCCAAAATGTACTATTCTGGGGGAAATTAGTGACGTAGAATTAACGTGACATTTGGCGTTACTGTGATTCTATCTTTTATTGGCTACTTGGAATCTGTCTGAGTAATTAATGACGAACTGCGAAATGCAATTAATAGCCTGTTGATGTATTCTTTTAAAGGCTGATGTGAAAGAAGATTGGTGTATTTTTCTCACATATCTTATAGTTACGTTTCCGGCAATTGTTTTAATGGAATATGATAGTTCGTCGCTTTCTCGTGGGGGAGCTGGAGGAATCAAGAATCATTAGTCTACTGCAGGCAGACCTGTTTATTCAATAGTTTGTGTAGAAATGCCCAATAGCCTGAAAGTCAGGCTAGTACGTGCATATTGTTCGCAGTACAGCAGCACAAGACTGATATTACAGTTTTTCTGATTGACTGGTGTCCCATACACAATTCTGACAGTGGGAACACCGCAGTGGTGCCGATATCCTCTTCCCAATGGTAATGACGACACCACTTCGGTTCTCTAGTGCCGTATGCATTACATCGGCCCCACCTGCAACAGTTGTGCAGAGCTGGTAACCACTTCACCATCCTTTTTATCACGAAACGCGCAGTACTCCAAATCGCCTATCATACTGTATCCCCACGCAAACGCAACAATAATGAGTGGCGTCGTACCCGCTCGCGTGCAATGTGAGAAACATACACCAGTCTACAAAATGCTTGTTCAGAACATCAGTGCAGACTTGCAGTACGACGACGTATACATTTTTGCCACTCAGCGGGAGCTTAGCGAACACACACCCGGCGATCCCCGGATGATTGCGAGTCGATTCTCGTCCGAGTGAACGAATACCGCCGCCGCCACCGCGGAATTCATAGACTGTTCCGGGTATAGGCCTAAGTGCTTTATTGGTTTACAATCAGCTCAACGGCTGTAAATGCTATTGAACTTGATTTCGCTTTCTCAAACGCTGGCTGCACAAGCCCGTAGCCTGGGGCTGGAGTTAACTTTCATGGCTACCTCCTGGGTTCCTCTCTTCTTTTCGGCGCCGCCATTGATAACGCTGGTGGGAAAGTGTTGATTGTTTTTCTCAATGACAACATTACGACGCATGATTGCACATGGAGAAATGACAGTTGCAGCAACGTCATCAACCATTGGATATGTTTACCATCTGTAATGTGGTTCTAAAGTCGAAACATTGACAATAGAATATGTACTCTCTGTTGGATCATTTCAACTCTGATTAAATAGCTGGAATCATAACTTCTCTCTTCTCTCCTCGGAATATAATTGGATATAACTCATGAACGGTATGTATAATATTGACATTCTTTTTTTCGAAGGCTATGGATGTAGCCTTATTTAATCAAGATGTTCATATCGTGCCTAAGTTGACTCTGGAATAGGAGGATAAAGGTTCAATCCCAGCAGCTGCTACTGTTCATTGTAAGCACACCTTGTTAATCCACATAGCTGTTCCCTACATAGGAGAGAAATAGGGACATGGTGTCATTCGCTCCTCCGCGAGTAATATTAATATTGCAGAGCCATCGTGCAAAACAATGTGGACAATGATGAAGCTACCCTGGGTTAATAAGACCATTATCATTATAATTAATTTAGCAATTCTCAAAGCTTTCATAGAGGACCGATAAGGCTAGCTACAATATTAACTTAACATAAACGTTATTTACAGTATGTTATCGCATAGTAAATAATGTTGCTATTTATTGTCTATTTCGTCTTTATGGTGTTGTTGTCGTTTTGTATAATTTCCATTACTGTCTGAACTCTTTTTTTGTTTAATTCAAAAGTGTGTTTTTTTTTCAAAGCAATACAAGAATAGTTCAACATCTACTAATGATTATACAATGATACCCGAATCTTGTGGGCGGACGTTGTACGCACATCATTACGTAGGCCTAATGATTTATTAGAATAGAAGTTCAATTCTTTCTCTCCGGCATTATTGTTTCGCCGTCTTATTTATATTTTTTCTCCTAATATGAGTCTATCCTTCCATTTAATTGTAAATAATATGATATACAGTTAAAGATAGGTCTATTATTGTATCACTTCAATCTATCTACATAATGTTCTGTCATGGTTATGTATATCATCTGCATTATACATTTTAATCGATAAACAAATGACAATACAATATACATTATACATTGTCCTATCTATATCGACCGATCTATTGTCTGCACTCATATCCATTTTTCTATATCCTTCATGATCTGTCTATCGGTGTGTTAATGGGGCTGTGCTATCTATCTATCATATCAATTTTCGATACATTCCGCAATAATAATTGCGCAAATAATAAAATAATCCCTACAAAAAGTTTACCTTTCCTGTGTATATATGTTGCATATAACGACTTTTATCTCAACTACATACAGTGAAAATATGGACCTAAAACAGCTCCTGTCATATATCTCGATATACACTACAGCTCAAAGGAATTGTCATAGGGAAAGGGGAAGGGAAGGGGAAGAAAGGGAAGGAGCAGCAGTTTGAAACCATGGTATATTTTGTCCAGCTCTGCATGAAACATGATGCTTTTTAGGCTAGAGCACCGTGTGTTATGCTGAACTGGACAAAATATACCGCGGTTCAAAAACTGCGGCTCTTTTCTTCCCTTTACCTTTCCCATTGCCAATTCCTTTGAGCAGTTATGTAGATTGAAGTGTGCATGAATTAGAAAGGAAATATTGTGTCGGAAGATTTTCATATCATCAGTACCTATCGATCTATGTTGTATATCTAGATGCATTTGTATGTATCTCTGATTTGTATATTAGTGTAAAAAATGCACGGCTGTATCAACTCATTTCTCCCATGTCTACCGTGTCTACATGCATGTACATGTCCGTATGTTTGTCTGTCCTGTCGAGTCACCTGTCAAATTGATGTCAAGTCCTCCTTCCATGCCGAGTTCTCCAGCGAGATTGCGAAACCCTCAGTGAGCGCCCCTACTGCGTCTCGTATGGGGTGGGGGGGGGGGGGGGGGGGAGAGGAGGGGAGAGGGGGAACCCCCCGCATTCGCCCCCCCCCCCCTTAAAAAATACACGCACATGCGGTGCACACACAGGCAATGCAGTGATAAACTAGTCAGTTATGATCTATTTACCTTAGCATTGTCACCGAACGACCCCCTTCCACCACACCGTCTCATCAGTAAACACACAATACACACGCACATACAGATAATATGTACGCACTCGCAGTACTGTTAACCCTTGTCACTTAAACACTTCTTTGTAGAGCATGGTGTGTGTGTGTGTGTGTATGTGTGTGTGTGTGTGTGTGTGTGTGTGTGTGTGTGTGTGTGTGTGTGTGAGAGAGAGAGAGAGAGAGAGAGCGGGAAGGGGGGGGGGGTACTTATTATATTTAAAAAGGGGGTAAGGGGAGGGGTGATCCCCGATATAATCACGTCGTGTCCTAAGTATTATTAGCCTGGCCTAGGCGGTGATACTAATTAACAAGCATAAAATAATACTTCGGGGAGCAGCTGTAGAGAGGTGGTACATTACGCGCTGAGTGCGAGCTAATGGACAACATCGCGTCGTTTTTATTCCCATTTTCCTCATCGAGTTACGACCCACTTTGTCGTTTATGATACTGATACAATCTCTTCATTTCCTTAAGGTATAGGACTTTTAGGATGCTTTCTAGTGCTCCAGGCGTATGAAATACACGTGATCAGTCTTGTGTAAGTGACTGGTGCGACAGAAATTTTCACTATTGTTGAATCAAATGATGCGTATCTTTCCGTACAAAAGTAGTTTGCATTGAATAAGTCCCATAATAATAAACTTGAATAAAAGCAGAAAGTAAAGAAGCCGATTCATGAAAGATGGAGGGAAATCAGCTCAATAAGAAAATAATCCAGTGCTCATATTTACCATGCATTCTCTGAACAATTTCAAAATTCTTCAAATGTTTAAAAACAAAAAATGCAAATGAATGATGTTGCGTGTTGCTACAATGACAATAGCCAATAAGCTCATTATGTTGCCAGGGAAGTTACGATTGCAGCATGACCAAAAAGTTTAATATTCTTACCATGTCAACAACCAGCGAGCCGTGAAAATGATATGTGTTGCGATGGCAATCCTCGTTAGTTACAACAGTTTGAAAGCTGCATACGCAAAGGCCCCGGATTGCTGTGATCCCTACGCGGAAAGGTTGATGGAAAGATCTCCTCTCTATCAGTTTAAGACTTCGCGTACTTTCATCAGATATCTGAGTAATATTATGCACATTTCATAAGCTTTCAATTTGTTTTTCTCTCCTATGTAACTCATTTCTCCCTACGGTGTCATTTTGCCCCAACCAAGACAGATGCATTAATCTAATTTCGAGCATGATTTTTCTCGTGTGACCCATCAAGAATACGAACTAAATCATAACTATTGGCCATGTCATACAGAGTTGGCCAAAAGCGAGAAAGAGAGAAAGAGAGGGGAAGAGAGAGAGAGAGAGAGAGGGGGGGGGGGGGGGGAGGGAGGGAGGGAGGGAGGGAGGGAGGGAGGGAGGGAGGGAGGGAGGGAGGGAGGGAGAGAGGGAGGGAGAAATGTGCTTCAGTTTCGAGTGCTAATTTTGTGAGGACACGGCTGATGCAGTATTGGTCTTGTATTCATGTTCTTTAGTTCGAGCCTTTTACGTATTGTGTTATCTTTAATACTGTCATTACATCTTTTTGTTCTTCCCGATGGCTATTTCCGCCTCGATTGCTATAGGTGTTAAAAAACCTTTTGACAAATGCATTATGCATCTAGCAGAAAATACATTGTGGGTTGACATGTGTTATGCACAATGGCCATTGTTGTGATTCTAAGTTCTGATTTCGATGGTTATAGCATTGTTATCTAATGTATTGTTGTTCTTTAATCATGATCACTATTGTCAATACTAGTGCTGTGTTAATTTCATGCGTCAATTGCTTTGGTTAGTTACCAATATTTTTTTTTTACTTGTGATTTATCATGTACACGTGTGTTCTTTTATACCTAGGATTACTAATACCTAAACAAAACATGACAAACGTTCTGAATGGTATACTGATTTATTTGCTTTGCCGTGGCGGGAACACGCGGGCGTCAAACTGCCGGCGGCTGCGCGAGGCAGCAGCGAAGCAGTCCCATGTGAATGTAGCTCATTGAGTAGGAGGCCAGGGTTAGTGAATCGTCTGTCGTTGAGTTGTATGTGATAGGATCAGTGGTAGAGACTCATGATGACACAGGAAGATAAATGAATCGTCATGCCTTGATTATGGTACAGACAGATTCGTAGCCATTACATCCTCGTCATTTGACGATAGATTTGTTATTTCATTGTCGATGGGTTCATGCTTGAGGGTATTTTTTGAACATGATAACAGGGATCTGTACGCTTTCGTTCCTTTACCCCCCCCCCCCCCCCTCTCTCTCTATCTCTCTCTTTTACCCTCACTCTTCGTCTCTCTACACCCCACACCTACGGTCTTCATGTTCTTTTTCTCAGCCCTCCTCTCTTTCCCTCTCCCATATCTATATTTCCTTACATCTCTTCCCCTACCCCCCCCCTCTTTCGCCTCTCCCGTCTCACCCTCGTGAACCCCCATGCACCCCCTTTTCTGGTAACTCAAACAGTTAATAACTAAACCTGAACTTTCTTCATGGGAAGCCAAATAAAACAACCTGATGTATTATTATTGATAAAATATAATTGGTTTTGCCCTCGGATTCACTCTGGTCTATTGAGTATGTGTACATAATAATTACAGCGAATAATTGGAACCACCCTCTGTTGGGATTCTGTGATGAAAATCAATGATTTTGTGATGGCATCAAATGATTTATTTTAAAGTAATCCTACATTTCATACGCAGTCTATGTTAAAGGAATATTTTACCCTAATATTAACTTGGTTTTGATGAAAGCAGAAAGATTTTGAAAAAAAAAACTTATTAGTGAAGGTTTGACGATTAATTTGTTTTACTTTGACCGATTTTCGTCAAACCTTTCTGCTTTTATACTTTTTTGCTTTTATACATACTTAATTGCCGCGTGGACAATCCCTTTAAATCGTCGTTGTGACTACGGGCCTCTCTCTCTTTCTCCATCTGTCATCTTATCTCTCTCTCTCTCTCTCTCTCTCTCTCTCTCTCTCTCATCTTCTACTCCCTCTGCCCTGTGTACCTATCCGTATGATACAATGCGTTCATGGTACGGAGAAGGTATGGTACACGGTAAAAATAAATGATTTTGAATTATCACAAAATAAGCTCAAAACGACTGCAGACCAAGTGTTAACTGCTTGTGTATGAAAATACACAGCATGCACAGGTTATGTGGTGATGGGTCGTCAATAAAGACTGCAACAAACAACTCCTCTCCTTCCTTTCCCTTCCGTCCGATCCCCCAATAGAGCACTTTCATCTTATCTATGAATATTTATCCAAACTAAAAATATCTTTCCCCACTCTGAGTAAGAGAGAACTACAAGGCACGCTGGCTCCCTATCAACATATTACTGTCACTTTATCTTCTGCCGACGAAAGGGCCCTCTAGACCTCAGCACCTGCTGCTTTTTACGCCACTTTCCACGCCGTTTAGGGGAATATATTGCGACCGGGACGCCCCCATGCTGTGGTTGAGTGTTTGTGTCGGGGTAACTTTGTGGAGGAGAATGTCATTATGGATAAGAGCGGGGACTTAAAGACAGCCCGTCCCTTTTTCAGATCACCACAAAACCGTCGAAACATTGGCAAAACATATAGAGAAGTGTTAGCAAGCTGTATATTCATAATTTGAAACTGATGCGTAGTGTAAAATTCAAATAATGCACGTATACAACGTCTTATCAATAGTCTTTACCTCAGGCTCTTAACAGTTTGTGTTGAAATATCTGCTTTATTGATTAATCTGTTTATCAAATTATAAAACGCATTATGAAAAAAAAAATGTTCTATAGAAGGAATCATCTCCAAAGTTTGGTAATTACTCATAAAATTAGGATTTCACACATGCATAATAACCACATAGATACTGTAACAAAGACTAATACTTTTTTCGTAGTACGAAAAATGTCGGTTTGAAATTTAACGGCTGAAATTGTTACATATACAGAAAGTTTGAACATGCTATATTCTTAGAAATGTTCTTGAATCACACTTTCTTCAAAGTACGATCGTGATAGACGATTTCAAATTTTAAGCTTGCAAAAGGGACGGACAATCTTTAACGCCCAATGATTTTGATTGTTGTCTCATTTTGTTGTTCCGATCCATTTATTCGTATTCATGTTATGTGTCTGTCTTCGTGCATGTATACATGTATGTATATATGTATGTATGTATGTATGTCTGTCTGCCTGTCTGTCTCCCTCTCTCCCTTTCTCTGTTCCCCTTCCCTGTCTCTCTTTCTCTGCCTGTGACCCTCTCTTGATCTATTTCCCACTCTGCCTCTCCTCCGTTCCTTGCTCTCGTTATCCATATCTATATGTCGGTGTGTTTGTGTCTCCCTCCCCCGTGTTCCCCCCGTTGGGTTACGCCACTTTTACATCTATTCCATCATGTGAACACAACAACGTTTATGAAAGTATGGGGATATTAATTTTAAATCAAGAGGGCGGGATCACTAGGTACAATCAAACAACAAAAATCCCACGTTGCTCTATTAGAGCCATGGAGGCTATAATAATAGCTAGAACGCTTTACTCCAATAATCATCTCTCTACCCCGAGCTTAACAAAATCCCTTTTTACTCACCCCTCTATAACCCCACCCTTATTTACACACAGCACTTTCTCCATCCGTTTTTATCAACCCAATTTTAACACCACCCCACATTCCTCATCCCTCATTCCCTACCACTCTGAAAGACTCAGTTGCCCCTTTGCAAGTCAAAAAGTAAAATTTGGTTTAAAAAAAACCCCGGATAATGGAAGAAAATACTGTGTAAGAAATTCCGTCACAATATTAGACCTGAAAAGTGACTTTGAGCAGAATTATATTGATTGCTAGATTTTGAGTAGGTTTTGGTCGGGTCGTCCGAAACCTAATCCTAGAGACCGGAGACCGCAATTCGCGATGGCGTATCACTGATTTCACATCGCATGCGTTGAGGCAAGCGCCGCACCCTGAGCGAGCATTGTAATATGATGTGTGAATGGAGATCATGGGAGTTACTTTCCAAACGTAGACAGGGACAGTTTTTCACCTCTCCTAAAAAGGGTTAAGTTCAACTTAACTGTTGAGTTTCATGACTTTTTCAAATGGTCATACTGTATTTAACCCTTTATCCACCAATCTTCACCCCCCCCCCCCCGTCTCCCTCCCGTCATTATTAACCCCACCCCACATTCTCTTCCCATCTTAACTCCACCTCTCATCACCCCACCCCACTTCACCACACTCATTTTCACCCACTTGTCTCCCCCCCCCCCCCACCTCTCTTAACGCCGCCCCTCTTGACCAACTCTTCCTACCCGCCTGTTTTTCCACAACCCTTTTTACTCACCTCTCTTAACCCCACCGCGCTTTACTCATCCATTACACGGCTGACGAGCGTCCGTGCTCTTTTAAGTTTAAGTAATGGAATCGCTGGAAGCGAACATGCAGGCTTTTAAAGACTACCCTAGATAGATTACGTCTGCTGACCCACTAACCAACTCTTGACTCATTTTATTCAAGAAGCGTTATCTGTAAATGATCGGTCGTTCCGTAAACACGAAATGCTTTGCGTGGCCACCAACTGTCCGTATATGTCAACGCAAAATTGACAATCCATAGAGTTAAATTTAATGTGGACCAAATCCAGTTTTCTTGTAAATAGAAGGAAACAATTTTTGTTTGATAATGACTAATCGCACAATACAAGACAATATCGTACTTTATAATTGTAACAGTGCAACTTTTGTACAGTAAGTGTAAAGATTAAATTCAATCTCTAAAGGTTTGCAGTTACTCCAGTATAGACTTCGATTTGTTTAGGACATACGCACGCAATATGAATTATGATGATGTTCTATCCTCCATAACTAACATGGTCGGGGATTAATACTTTTTTCTACTTCTTAACGATTATCTCCTTGTGTCAGACTGTCGTCAATTCTTTGGGATTTGTGTGTAATGCTTGCGCAATATAAAGCAGATAATATGACCGCGGGTCCAGTTCTCCTTAATGTAATGTACACGTTGGTGGCACTTGTTGCACAGAAACCAGAACAAACCTGGAACAGTAACCCCCGTGTGTACCAAAACAAAATGCAGCTCTATGAAATGTGTGTTTATCACACTGCGACACACTTCATCATAACACTTACAGAGTTCAGTGAATCAACCGTATGTATGGATAATACACGCATTTTGTATCCATGTCATTAACAAGGCCTTTGCTGCTTACTGTATATATTGTAACGATAATAGGAGAGGAGGGATACAGAAAAGGAAAAGAAGAGTGTACAAAAGAAAGAAACAATATAGCGAAAAAAGGAGCCAAGAAAGGGTCATAATTTATGTTCTACTAATCATAAGATTGATGATTATCTGTAGCTGTACTGATGTGGCTGCAAGTCACGTTTTTCACCACAAAAAGGAAGACAATCACAGGATAATAATACTGCTCTGCTTCGCGTCACCAACCCATTCTCCCCCTTCTCCCAAATCTGCCTCCCCTTCCCTTTTTATCCTCTCTCCTCCACTTTCTCTCTCTCTCATCGAATTGCATGTTTTGTACTCCCGTTAAACGCACCCGTTTAGCATTATTTGCTATTCAGATTTTACACTCCGGTAACTCCTCTCATAAATAAAGACCTCGATGACAACGTAGCTATGTATGTAAGTTCCAGGGATGCCAATAGCTGGAATGGTGGGTTAGGGAGGGGGGGGGGGGGGGGAAATGCATAGAAAAGAGGAAAGGGAGGATGACAAAAGGCGTACCTGTATCATGGGCATTTGATGCATTGTGTGTGGCGCAGTGGGAACGTCCGTGACTTAACACACACCCATCCTGCACACAATGGGATTAGTGTAACGGTCTATTTCGAGCGTCAATCATCAATCTCAGTTTTGAACTACGTTGCATATTCCGCCGGGCGCCATTCAGGTGAAAGTGAATGGGTTGGTGTTAGCCGAAGTTGACAACTTAACGTACTAACTAGTTCGGTGGAGGGGGACAGAACACTGTTTGGGCATAGAAATATACGTGTCATCGTTTAAGCACAAATCCCTGGTTTTAGTGAGGAGCAATGAGTGAGGGTAGTTCATGAGGTAAGTCATCTCGGCTTTACCCTTATCAAGACATGTATTATCACTTCTGTACTATCGTATGTGATGATGTTGATTTGTGAAGAGGTATTACTGTCTATGAATGTATTCATTACTTGATTGACTTTATAAATGTAGATGCGTTGTGTGACAGACCACAAATGACAGTAAATGCATGATTAAATACATAATTACTGATCATTATGTAGAAATAGGAAGATGAATAACATTAGATAGAGAAAGACGTGAATCAATACTAGAGAGAGAGTGAGGGTTTAAGATAGAGAGGCATACATAAAGAGAGAGGGTAACTAAAATAGAAAAATAAGTTCCCACTAATCTATGTAAAATCATTCAAGAAAAACGAATTTCACATTCGTTTGCCGCAATAAAGTCTCATTTTGACGAAAATTTGAAAAAACCGCACACCTCCAATGACGTCAGAAAAGTCAAAATGCCATAAATGGCAACGGCGTGAATAAAGTATTTTATTCACGCCGTTCAAACAATTCGTTACCAATAGGAGCCCCAAAGCTTGTCCGAGGTTTGTAACAACTAATAGATTCAAAGAGCATTCCGCCCATTGAATCTGAATGACAAGATACAGGTGAATGCAGTAACGCGTTACTACGCAGTTAGGGGGAAAGTTGTGAATACATTCAAAATGGTCTATTGTTGACTTCCGTACACGCCGTTGGCATTTATGGCATTTTGGCTTTTCTGACGTCACTGGAGGTGTGCGGGTTTTTTTTTTTTTCTTCAAATTTTCATAAGAATTAGACTTTATTGCGGTAAACATATGTGAAATTCATTTTCAGTGGAAAATTTCACATAGATTAGTGGGAACTTATTTATCTAATTTAGTAACCCTTTAACGATATAGACACGGATTGGTAGAGAATGATATGCAAATATGCATGGCCAGTGTCACCTCGTGGTATACATTTGCGTACATATTTTCCTATTGGTTAAACTAATACCTATGAAGCGAGCTTGGTTACCCATTCATGCGTCGGATTGAACGCTGCTGTCTGGGATGTGTGTACATTGCTCCAGACAAAATGCACGCATAGCACGTAGAGAGCTTAGTACAAAAGCACCGAAACTGTTCGTACTGCATGGACACAACAGGCTCGACAGACTATGACTACTTAGCATTATCTTGGAAACCGTAAGACCAGATTTTTGGGCCGCAAGACACCAAGGTCTTTTTACACACAATGATTCAATATGGCGCACTGTGTGTGAATATCCACTACTTTTGTCTTACTGGTGTGCCTGGTTAAAAAAATGTTTATATTCATGTGGACAGATATAATGCGATCTAGCATGATTTTGTCTGATGTGTTTACGTGGCCATAGTGAGAGACAGGGAGAAAGAGACAGAGACAGAGATAGATAGAGACAGACAGACAGACATACAGGCAGAGAGAGAGGGGGAAGAGGAGGAGGAGGACGAGGACGAGGGGGGTAAGGGAAGAAGTGATATAGAGGACGGAGGCTTCCCCGCGATTTGATCTCTATCAAGAAAGGGTATTCGTGGAGGTAGTAGTGGAGGTAGTAGTGGAGGTAGTAGCAGCAGCAGTAGCAGCAGCAGCAGCAGTAGTAGTAGTAGTAGTAGTAGTAGAAGTAGAAGTAGAAAATGCTACTACTGCTGCTACTGATACTACTATTATTGGCGGTAGTGGTGGTAGTAGTAGTAGTGCCAGTAGTAGTAGTAGTAATATAGGTAATAGTAATAATAGTAGCAGTAAATTATTATTAGTAGTAGAAGTAGTAGTAATAGTAGTAGTAGTAGTAGTAGTAGTAGTAGTAGTAGTAGTAGTAGTAGTAGTAGTAATAGTAAGTAGTAGTTGTAGTAGTAATGGTAATAGTAGTAGTAGTAGCAGTAGTAGTAGTAGTAGTAGTTGTAGTAGAAGTAGTAGAAGTAGTAGTAGTAGTAGTAGAAGTAGTGGTAGTAGAAGTAATAGAAGTAGTCGTAGTAGTAGTAGTGGTAATGGTAGTGGAATGGTAATTATAATAGTGATAGTAGTAGAAGAAATTAAAAAAAATTGCAACATTATGATGATTAGTAGCACATGAAGTGGTAGTAGAAGTGGGACAAAAATCGAACATATAAGATATTTGTATTACTCGCAAACTTGACCAATATCTTCACTTTCCGACATCTTGCGACTTTGCGGAACTCAATCATTGTCAAAATAGTTGTGTATTATTTTAAAGTGTTTTCGTTCGCTTGTGTGAATGTGATATATTATACTTGAAAAACTTGTTCATTTTTGTTTGCTGATGTATTCTATGTCTCCTACGGAAATATTGACAGAATGAGACATTTCTTTTATTCTTTATGAGAAGCTGTTGCCACACGATCATGTTTGTTATTGTTAAAACACCTGAACAGCGCATGTTGAGAAGACGTAACTTTTCGGCGATGTCGAGTACGGGTTCAAATGAAGACGGTCGATTCATATCCCTCCATAAGATATCCGTGGTACAACGGAAGCTAGTCTTCCAGTCTACATGCACATTATTGTGACACCGTCCAACAATGATCGACTCAGAGCTAGAGGCTACAGCCTACCCCGGACTGGTAATTTTGCAGTAAGATTGTACGTTAGAACGTTAGAACTAGTCTGCATTGTCAGATTCGACTCACTGGCTGATTGATTGACAGGGGGTAGAGCTTGTAAACTACCACGGGATGGACGGAGGGGGAGGGGAGTTGAGGGGGTCTCCATCCCCCATGACATTCATGACAGACTCCAATTACCACCTACATGTACCACCGCATCCTTTTAAAATAATAATGATGATGAGAACACTCCCTGTCATAAACGTGCAGGTATGCGCTTCATACAGATGTAGGCTGGTGTGTGTGGGGATCGCTTCATAACCCACGCGGTATGTGTACCTGATTACTGCATTAAAACTGGCCTTGTGTTGACGGTAGACCCACATGTTGCAAATGATGGATGTGCACAAATTCATGTGCGTGCGTGTTACATTTTCACACTGTGCTACTCACCATACAAGCAATGAATTGTTGCGTTTCGACGTAGTCGTAGATCGTTTGGATGACAAGTGCATCAAAGGAGACGCGCAATAGACCGGGATGCTAACGTTTATTTCAATCATACGCATATTATCTCTCTGCTATAACAACAACGCACCCCCCCCCCCCCCCCTTAGAAACACACACGCACACACATGCTCGCACACACCCATACGCACACACACGCATACACACACACACACACACACATGTATGAACATACAAGCAAATAAATAAAATCGCCGGAAGAGAGCAGGATAATCAATGTTTCTTGATAAAAGTATGAGACCGAAATATTTAGCAAATATCCTTCACGGGCGTTTTTATCAATTTGTTTGTTTTTTTCATTTACATTTTCAGCGCCATCGCTACCTCATAACAACCTATTTATTTGTAAAAAAAATGGTTAAATGGAATTTATCATAAAATACGGTATCAATACAAGCAGAAGACAAAGAATATTGGTCTTTAGAAGTGGAATTTTTAGACAACTACTCATCCTTTGACACAGTTGACATATTTAGTCATCAATTGATCGACCTTTTAAAATACAGCTCAAGTTTTTTTTCCATCTTCTTCACGTTTCCTTTAAAATAAACACAGCAAAAAAGTTAAGCCCCCCCCCCCAAGCAAAATAGCATAACTTTTTATCAAAGAGGTTTTGGGTCATTGTTCCTTAACTTATTGACTAACTGTATGTGTGAAAATCACATCAATCTAATTAGTCATGCATGAGTGGGCAAATTTCAAAGGCAAAAATGTCACTTTTCAAAAGTCACAAGGGTAATTGTTTATGCCGTTTTAACAATACATTTTGGCATTTCTTGTGCGGATTTTTAAAGTGTTTTCACTCAACCATGACACGAAAATAACTTAATATGTTTGCATAACACGTCTTGTTACGTGTTTGTCAAAATATCCGGAGTTTTATTTTTTCACTAAAATATAGTTTTTAAAAGTTTCAACCTCAAGAAGGATGAGTATTTGTTAAACGGTGCTTACTCAACCAGAACCTTGTGGGTTAAGTTCGGGATAGGTGTTAGTGCATCGAGAGATGAATGGTTAACAGTGAAAGGACATAAATTATGCACCAGAAATGGAATTCATCAAAAATTCATGACAGAATCCCAAAATTACCCTTGTGACTTTGAAAAGTTACATTTTTGCCTTTGAAATTTGCCCGCTCATGCATGACTAATAGGATTAATATGATTTTCACACGAAAGTTAGTCAATAAGTTAAGGAGCAATCCTGCCAAATTATTTTGCCGGATATCTCTTCGATAAAGAGTTACAATATTTTTCTTAGGGGGGGGGGGGGGGGGACTTGCTTTTTTTGTTGTTTATTTGGAGTTTGCAAATGTGTTTGCGACCGTATAGCTTATGACTACCCTTATTCGGTCATGCATGAACTATAAACGACGTGTGTTGACACAAATAAAAGAAAAGATAACGAACTTTCCAGATTATGTAGGCCTACTAAAGAGTCGAGATTTTATGAATATTAATGGAACATTGTATTCCTAGTATTCCCGTAAGTGTGTTTTCTTCTTCTAGGACGCAATGAACTCGCTGTGTATGCGTGTCACAATAACAACCAGTACTTCCATCTTATATCAGTCATGTTAATCACGTGTGAAAAATGCTGGTACGATTAATGACCGATTGATAATATAACACATAATACAACTTCGCTTTACCCGGTTGAAGTCGGTATATTTTGAAGAAACAGATACAGATCAAATTCTACTAGTGTTTAATCAAGTTCTGTTTACTGTAGTGTGGCGGAAATAAGTCACACTTTCCGCATCCAACTCTATTCCGGAGAGTGCATATTGCCCGGGTTTGGTAAAACGGGTACCATACTGCTGCCAATACCTAACGATGTAGAAATACGAAGTGATGATTATCTTTCCACACACTTGAAAGGAAACATTGTTTACTTTATGGGTTAACACCCTGCAAAAAGAAATACACTGTACCCGTATTTTTGTAGTTTACGAGATCAGATTCGGGCTCTGAAATCAATGATGATTATTTCGTGCATTCACATCCCTGAAGTGATTCTGTATGGGGGGTTCTATAGTTGTGAGTGCTACATTCGATGGGATCGAAGTACTCGTAGTTTGATTTTACACTGCAAATATCCTCGCGACCTTGGACAATATATCCGTAATTTTGAGAAAGCACTTTTATGGGGATTTTGTATCGGGGATATTAGTGTAAATTTGCTTTCACATGGGCAAAATGACGGGTCATTTCAGATCGGCATAGAGTAGCTGATCAGATGAGGTTGTTGTTGTTCATTGTAGAGGTGTGGACGCGCCTCGTGAGGGTGTTGAATCCGACATCGCTTTGATACGTCGCATATAACGAGATTTATTATACACCCTTAGTAGTGGATTCATAGCATAGCAAGTTAAATGTTCTTCGGCCTGAAATTGAATATGAAGAATGATCAATATCCCATTTCTTTGTTCATGCATTACAGAGCACTCCTAGTCCAGAGGTTACACCACATCCATCCGAACTTTCAAGGAGATTTTGGACCTTGGAGCTGCCGATTATCTTCCTCGGAACTTCTGTCTCCTCGCTTGGATTCATACTTATGGAATATAAAGGGCACACTACGTGTGCCCATTATCTATGGCATTGATGTGAATGACAGGTGAATGACTGCATACACGGCACACACAGAGTCAATCCATGCCTGAGAATCCGACAATTCGTCATATTTCAGGACAACGTCTTCTGGATCAAGCGAGTAACGCTGGAAATGTTCTTGATGTTGAATGTGCAACCGCAAATGCTGCATTCGGAGAAACGTTTTGGGAATTGCTGAAAATGTTGATTAAGCCTGCTTATAAAATCGTCTTCACGATCATATCTGACGGAGTTCCATTAATACTTTAAAATCAACCTTCGCGTTTTCCGCATCTATAAATGAAAATTGCAGACAGGGTATCAGAGTTTTCTTCTAATTTATATCCAAACCGCAGTTTTAATTAAACAAACCTCCATTTTGACCAATCTGATTTAATTCCTCGCTTGGATTGGTTTTTTGAAATGCAAATCAAGCCAAATCTGATGGCTATTGTTTCCCAAGGTAACCACATTGCAATGTTATTCCAAAATTAATATCTAGTTTAGCTTGGGCGTTCTTTTTAACGCACAACGGTAGTTTGCCACTCAGTGATTGTTTTGTTACATGACGAGCGTTTTACGTGAAGAAGGAGCAGCGCAAATCTTACCACGGACGAGAAAATTCAAATCGCTATATAAAAAGCTTTATAGATTTGTTACCTCTTTTTTTCATATCCGGAAACGGCATAGTTCCGTTGTTAAATCTGAAAATAACTTGTGTACTTATTGGATCTTTCTTTACTCACACAATCGGAAATTCAAGTCGGATCAGCGCAGTATTTAAGCTTCCGACGATCTGTACTATTTGAACTTGGACGTGCGCGCACGATTGAAATCTTCCTTGAATACGCGTTGCAGACGACCGGGTTGTGCGCGTTTGACGTGTGCGTTATGAATTTGTGAGTGGACGAGGAGAAGCGTTTCTGCTGAAAATCATGAATCAGGTGACCGGAAGTTCCCACGGTGCTGGGGCCGGGAATTACAAGAATCTCAATTTCAAGAAGACGACGTCAAAGTCCAAACTACATGCTATTCAGCAGCATGGGACGAAAAATAAGGATGGAGTGGTCACTGTCGAGCTGAATGAGGTAAACCATTTTTTTTCTCCATATAATTTAATATGATTTTTGGTGATGATCAGTAATGCAGTCAGACTTTCTATAACGACCACCCTAATGTAAATATAAAAGCGGTATACGTAGACAGGTGGTATTTATAGACTTTAACAATCGCATATAAATGGATACAAAATATTCTGAGTTGAATGGTCTTTACATCCATGTAGTTTTTATAGACAGTGGAATTTATAGACAGGTTTTGCTATGTGTTTCTCATTGTGTTTATGCATATATGTATATTTATATGTGATGGTGTGTGTTGACTCCAGGGCCATGTTGCATATAGATTATCAATTATTGTAACTTACCATTGGTGGTAACTACCATGGCAACAGCCAATGAGCTGTCATTTTTGCACCTGTCACCATGGTACTTACTATTGATGGTAAGTTACAATAATTGAAAACCTATATGCAACATTGCCCAGTAACAAGAACTATTTCATAATTTTGTTTGTGTACATTTTTCTTGAAGTAATGGTAATGAATTGTGGTATAATGAATTAGATTGAGCAGCGAATACCCTAAAATAATATGATATGGAAACATTCAAAATAAGGGCATACATCAACCCCACCCCACCCCCATCCCGACACGCGCGTGCGACACCCTTCCACCTTCGTGCATCCTCCAAACGGAAGGTGAGAAAGTTAGTTGACCATGGATTTATCAAGATAGAGTGTGGCCACGACCAAGTCACTTTTTCTGAAGCTGACATTGTCGAGGAATATTAGTGTAATTCGAAGGTCAAAGTATGCTTTTCCTCAAAGCGTTTTTTCTTTTTTTTCATCTTTAATTCTATCTTCATGGTAGAAATTACGCAATTAGATAAACTATTCTTGGTCTGACAAAGGGCAATATTAACAAGTACAATATGGGATGCTGACTTTCGTGTTCATAAGTAGGAGCTATGTACTATATGCAGTTGGGTTCCCTAATGTATCATCTAAACTCAGGTGTACTGCCACTGGCATTAGCCAAAATTTTCAAGAAAAACATTGAAATTCACAATTATGCCACATGACATGCTTCTGCATGCATTCCATTTACACCATGGAAGGACTAAGTTTACTCTCAACACTTTAATTGGCGCCGGACCAAGGTGCTGTAACTTTCTTGACTCAAGTATTAGACGTTCTTTCAATATTCCTGTGTCAAACGCAAACTGAAATTATACTTATTGAGTAACAAATTAATTGTTTTTTAAGCTATGTTATGAATTATGAGACTGCCGTGTTTTTGTGGAAATTCGAACATGAACCCACAACTCACATTCTATTCTTTCTTTCCATAAATTTCTGTCAGTTACCAGCTTTAATCATTCTAGCTCTTACTCATCGCTGTGATGGACCTGACTTTAACAAGCTAATGAAGCTATGCTTTCTTAGGGTCTCCGCGTCTATCTATCTTCTCTCTGATGCAATATTTAAACTTGTTTTATATAATTGTTCCTTTATGTACTCTGTCACACGTTGTTTATTTGTTAAATTGTATTTGGAGAAAATACAAATCAATTTAAAACTTGAACAAGGGAAGGTAGAGAATAACACATTTTGGGATAACATCATCGGAATTAAACCTCTGTTTATCTTTGGATTGCATTGTTTACAAAATGTATCACATCAAACATAATTCTAAGACTGATCTCATAGTATAGCCTATCTTTGTACATTTAATATTATACATAAGGTGTCTCTTCAAAGCGCAAGAATCGTCAACAGAAAACCCCCC
>OZ022595.1:3523141-3540641 GCA_963669155.1 Arbacia lixula
GATTTGACACAAATCATGCATACACTGAGCAACCAATAACGCGGAAATGACAGAAATGCGGCATCGTGTAATGGCTGCTGGTCTCTCACTTTATTCTCCCGCATGAGTACATTAAACAATGGCCACAACCACAAATAAGATAATTACAACACGACCAGTGCCCATGGATTATGTTTTTGACAATTTGTGTGCCAGACAAAACGCTGCGCTATGCATGAGATGTGTGTGTATTCCTGCTGAAAAAAAAATTACTAGTGGCATGCAAGGAGGTACAATAAAACGTTCCTCGTCAATAGACCAGTTCGTAGTTACACGATGGTTGGACAATTCACTGAATAAATACTACAAGAATGCAGACTGGGATCTGTTCATTAAGGCGGATGGGATGATGGATGTGAATACATTTTACAATGTGCCCAAAACAACAATACAAACAGGTGCGCATGGTGGAATGTTCTTTTACTGCCTTTCAAAGCTGAATGATTGTTGTCATATCTGCATGATAATGAAGAGAAACCTGGTTGAGTATCTAATGAATTTTAAATTTACTCTGTGAGTTGTTCAATTGACCCGAGGTTATTCGTACCAGCAACAATCTGCTCATGCGCACATTGTAATTACGAACTCGCTTATTGTTGTCTAGCGGCTCTCCTCACTGGTCTGGTACAACAATAACATGTAGATTCGGTGCGTGTTGATACCAGTAACGCTATTATACATCATGGTCTTTTGTTTTGCGGACAAAACATTGTCCGCGTAACCTGTTCACATAGTATAATACACACAACTCATGTAGACGAGCGTTTTGCGTGGCACACGAAGGCGAAGAGGCTATCGTTTGTCATCCATTGGTAGTAGATGTGTGATGCCTCACATATCGTCTTAAGCTATAACATTATGAGATTAGTATTCCGTATCAAACATATACATGTGCGTATTGTACATGAAGCTCCCCAGAAAAACACTATCATTATATAGGTGCTGGCACTGGATTAAGAAAGTTAAACTGGAACGAAATAACGCAAAGACAGATTGAGTGAATAAAGGTAACGAAAAACACAGTTTGAGGCGAAATCGAACATATTATTGAATTATGAATTATTTTTCAAAATTATATTTACGAAGGCAAATGGCAACACGGGAAGATCTTGTTTTCCTACAAACGTCATATGGTTAGAGGTTCTGCGCTCAACATCTCTATGATCTGAAGAAATCAATCCCACGTGTTCCAGACAAACTGCTCATGTATGGGATTTGCGTGCTTTACTTCGTATCAATCAAGTTGGTTACAAAGATTGGTTACAATGTACATACAGTTGTCCTCAAAATTTTATACCCCATTGAAAATAACAGTCTTTGTTAGATTCTTCCTTTGTAAAAGCTATTATGTTGGTACTTCCTGTGTATCTTTTCTCTACTTGTTGCTATGCACAAATCCACATATGAGTTGGCTAAACTTCATTTGCATAATAATAGATAAGTCCAAAAGTTCTTTTTCCCTCATGTTCAGAATTATTCATACCCCTGACAATACCTCAACAAAAATGTTCTTTCTTCATAGTATCCATTGTTTTCCTTTCCTGAGAATGTGTTAATCTTTGTCCTCTAGTTATTTCAAGATGTTCCAATGGATTAAATACCTTTTTTGTTGACCAAATGTTAAACTATTGTCAAACACATAGCATCTTTCCATGAGACTTTAAATAGAGGAAACGTGTTCTGGTCATTCTCAGTTTCTGATCATCATGGCCAAGAAGAAGGAGCTCAGTGAGGACCTACGGCAACGTCTTGTGCGTGCCCACATTGAAGGAAAGGGTTATAAGGCCATTTCGAAGCAATATGATATCCCTGTGGCAACCGTGCAGAGCATTATCAACAAGCACAAGAAGTTCAATACTGTTAAAAACCTCTGTGGGCGTGGCAGGAAGAGAAAGGTGTCCCCCAAACTTGCCAGGAAAATCTGCCGAGAGGTCAACAACAACCCCCGGACCACAACCAAGGCCCTACTTCGAACGCTTGACCAGGCAGGGACGAAGGTGTCACGGTCCACTATTGAGCGAGTCTTGCACAGAGGAGGTCTCCATGGAGTAGGCCTCGGAAGACCCCGCTGCTCAGGAAGAAGCATCTGGAGGATCGCCTAGCCTTTGCTAAAGGTCATCTAAAGCAAGATTCCAGCTTTTGGTCAACCATCCTGTGGTCTGATGAGACAAAGTTGGAGTTATTTGGCCATATGGATGTTGAATGCGTCTGGAGGAAAAAAAGGAGAAGCATACACTCCAAAGAACACTGTGCCCACCGTCAAGCATGGTGGTGGAAACATAATGCTATGGGGATGCTTCTCTTCCAGTGGCACAGGCAACCTCGTCAAGGTCCAAGGAATCATGAGAAAGGAGGATTACATCACGATCCTTGATGAAAACGTGAAGGAATCCGCTGAGAAACTCCAGCTTGGCCCTAATTGGAAGTACCAGCAGGACAATGATCCAAAACATACCGCCAAGGTAGTGAAGAAATGGTTCAAGGACAATGATGTCAACGTCCTCGAATGGCCAAGTCAGAGTCCTGACCTGAATCCAATTGAGAACTTGTGGCGAGACTTGAAGACCAGAGTGTTGGCTAGGAAACCGACCAACCTGTCCCAGCTTGAGGCTTTTGCCAAGGAAGAGTGGGCCAACATCCCCCAGAAGACATGCAGGAAGCTTGTGGACACGTACAAGAACCGTCTAGAAGCAGTCATAAGAAACAAAGGCTATGCTATTGACTATTAAAGAAAGACATTGGACTCAGTAAACCTAGGGTATGAATAATTTTGAACATGGCATTTTTTGAAAATCCATGAATAAAATACCCCTGAAATGATGAATTTCTTGAATTGTGTATTGTTGTTATTCTTTCACATGTTGGTCACATATAACTGATATACACACTTGACAAAATCCATTCATTTCATCACAAAAATAAAGAATCATAAAAATTAACAAGGGTATGAATAATTTTGAGGACAACTGTACATAATGAAGCACCCCTTCAACGTGGCACCTGGCACCTGGTGTAGTTTGATCATTATATTGCTATGAATTTGTTTCGGCTACTATCTCATAACAAATATTAGGCGCTGAACAAAACAAAAGTGTATGTTATTTTACAATTCGTTTTGGGGAGATCGAAACAGCAACATGACGTAACTGACGTGAAGGAGTGAAGCTGAGGGGTGGGGGTGGAGTGGGATGGATGGAGAATGATCAAAATGATGAAGGTGGAGTTGATGGAGGAGTAGAGAATGACATGCGAGATGGAGAAGCAGAAGCGGATGAAGAATGACAATTTTTTTTTAGGAAGAAAAGTACCAGAATAAGATGGATGACGAAGTAAAGGATCCCGATGGGAATGATAATGTCTATTTTTTGTGTATTACTTCTGCGCAAGTCATCAGTAGAAATTTAAGTTCAGTGAATGGTGGCCAGGTGGTATATGAGAAAGCAAAGAGAGGTAATGATGGTCAGGTCAGGTATTCCCGTCGTCATGGCTACGGGTCGGGGATAAATGATGCGAGCACTGATTTCCGCCCTCCTAAGTCTGGATTGTCCTGGAGGGACATACAATCCAGTTTGACAGCACAAATGAGGCGTTTAAATGGGGGCATTTCAGAGGCTAGGGATACACCGAGCTATGGACTACAACTATCAACCTAGTGCGGGGACACTTAATGGTCACTCAAAGAGATGGCCTTATCTAATCAAACCAGGGGACCGTGAACGAACCCAAAAGTCTTTTACACTAAAATGCAACTGTTCTTTTTTGTTTTTGTAATACACACCTCATCATGTAGAGCAGCATTTAAGCCGGCACACGATGAGTCCTTTGATGGTCAATGATGATCATATTTCTTCGTCAATACTCGTATACACAAAGTGTACCTTTGCCATAGTTCGGATATTAAATCGATATGTGCCCCGTACAATTCATTATGGACACCCAAATATTTGAAATATGTGTAGCCTCATTACTAGCAAAACGATTCAAATAGTGCTATATCATATTCCATTGTATGGTTTGTAAAGGAAAGAATTACAAGAAATATGAATAAGTGAAATATACACTGTCAATACACTGTCTTTACAACTTTTGACAATTTCGTTTATGTGTGTGTGTATGTATGTGTGTGTGTGTGCCTCTCTTCCTCTCTCTCTCTCTCTTTCATTATCTTTCTTTTCCCCCGCCTCTACCCCTGTCTTTCCTATCTCTGCGTCTCAACCTCTACCCCCTAATCTTCTTCTTCTTCCTTTTCCACCTCCTCCTCTCATCCTCTTCCTCTCCCTCCTCCTCCTCCTTCTCCTTCTCCTCTACCCTCCTCCCTATCCTCTTCACCACCACCTCCATCTCCTCCTCCCCCTCCTGTTTCACCTTCCCCTCCCCCGTCTCAGTTTACAGTCAATACAGTTTATCTACCACTATCTACATATTATCTGTGCACCGCTCTCTCCCTTGTGTTTACTATTATTCTCTGATATGCTGTACCCGCACCCACCCTACCCCACCACCACTGCGACCCTTTTCCCTCGTCTCTCAATCTATCCATGCTCCAGTCCTTGCCTCTTTCACCCGCACAATATATTCAGCGTGTTTTTAACATCCCATCTAGTTAATATTATAGCCTAGAGTTAGAAACTCTCCCACAAAGATCAAACGGACAAATTAATGATCGAAAACGGATCATGTTTGCTCGCAAACTCACATCGGGGAGTATTTTGTTATTGAATGTCACCTTAATGTATCGATTTACCCCCATAAAGATTGACGTTTCATGTGTTTTTTTTTATTTTTCAAATGGCGCACCTTAAATTTTTATCAGGATCAAACGAACAAAACAAACAACATTTTCCTTCCTTCTTTTGGAAAGAGAAAATAACGTACGAATTTGTTGTAAATGATTGACATAATGTGACCGAAAATAAAAACGTTCGGGTCGTGTTTTCTTCTTTGCCGAATAAGACCTGCGAACTAAAACACCCCAACTAAAAAGTCAGTGACAAGTTTGCAGAAAGATGATGTTCTGATAATATTGTTTGCATCTCATTTTAATGCAATTCAATTCAATTCAACTTTGTTCAACTCAATGCAATACACAGTCAAACAATAGATATACACGTGAACATGAATAGAATGTATATAACTATAACAAACACAGATAAACAATATTACTTGAGAGGGTAGCAGCCATGAAGGAGTAACCGTATTAAGGGCCGAACCCAAAATTATTTCCATAGTTTAAAATTCTGTGAAGTTACACAATGACAAACATAGAACTATAACGAAACACAATACATAACGGTACAATGCCAATGGGCTCAATGAAAATGCGGCAGTTAGAATTGAATAACATGAAATAGATTTCTGAAATAGATTTTTAAACAGTTGTCTTAAAAATATTTCATGATTGCGAATGTTGTACAGTGAAAGGAATTGAGTTAAAAATAAAAGGTCCTTGGTAAATTATAGATTACTTAAAAAGAGAGGTTCGGAATTGGAATCGTGGCAGGTAAAAATTGACAGCTCTGCATGTAGTAATAAATACATGAGCTTAGGGTATATGAATTTTGGAGAGGTTTTGGTAAAATATTCTTAAGATTTTAAAAATCGGATTAAAAGTCTGTGTAAAAAACACACACCCTCACAGAGCAAATGATTGTGGGTAAAACTACAATGAATGGTCAGTTATCTTCGAACGAACACTAAATAACATGCATACTTTAATACTTCACGTGTGACTTTATACACCATTCTGATGATATTAAAAGTAACAAACACACTTAAACCCTGCTCTGGCTTAAAGCAAAGTGGACATACAGGTTGTTTTGAGGAAATAGTGTTACATGGATTGTTTTATCTTCCTAATTCGCTTTCTGTTGAGAGAAAGAGAAATGTAGAGAGACAGAGAAAGAGAGGGAGAGAGAAATAGATGCAATATGGGTGGATGGAAAGAGACATAGCTGGGGCAAGAGCTCATGGAGAGAGCGACACGAACGGAAACGAAGAGAGAGAAAAGGAGAAAATATGATTCACGAAGATTGATTAAAAATAAACTATACATGATAGAGATAGAGTGCATGAAAAGAATGAAGAAGGAAAAAGGAAAGTTGGAGCAAGCTGTACAAGAGAGAGAAAGAGAGAGAGAGAGACGAGACGAGAAAGGAAAAGGGAATAACAGAATAAACTATTATTTCATGCCCATACTGATACCCTTGTGTTATATTCCCCTATATACACTTCGTACATGTATAATATCGTAAGGGAAAATCGACAGCATAAAGAGATGACACAGGGGATAGACATGGAATTGCATACCAAAGTAGCCGCGGGCAGCATATTTAATTTCACTGGATTAAGATGTGAATTTCACCTGTTTTGCAGATTTATGTCTCCGTTCAATGGATTCAATTCGCAGCCTCATTTTTCCTTGGCTTCTTAACATGCCAAATACGCCATATGCATACTCTGATTTGCAATAAACTTATAGTCGGTTATCTTGAACTTTATCGACAGCTAGCACAATCTATGACAAAAAAATTATTCCGTTGTCAAAAACAGAAAAAGAGCAATTTATGAAATCATACAGCACACAACATATTGAGAGCACCTCATACGTGACGTTACAAAATTTAATTTTTAAAAGATCATAACATTCCTCAGAGCAATACGGATGTTCATAGAAAATAATGACAGATTATCAGCAATGCATACAAAGCAATGTATACATTAGGTAATCACAATAATTGTTTGAGGGTCGGTCTCTATTCATTATGCCGAGACAAAATCCTTCCCGAAATAGGCTAATCCTGACGGAAATTTCTTAAGTGGCATATGTTGCCAGGATTTGTTCAATCTTTTTCCACCTGCAAGGTTTTTTCTTATTTTGCTACATTTTTCGTTCTGTTTATATCCCAATATCACTCTCTCTCTCTCTCTCTATCTCTCCATCTCTCTCTATCCGTAAACCTCCCGGTCTATCTTTCTCTGTCCGTCCATCCCTTATTTATTACCCCCTTGTCTGTTACCCTGGTTCTCTCTGCCTCTCTGTCTCTGTAATGTCTGTCTGTCTCTCTCTCTTACTGACTCATATTCTCTCTATCAATGTTTTTTCTCTCTTTCTCCACCCTCTCTCACCGTTTCTTGCCTTTCCTGTCTGCATAGATGTGCCTTTAACTTGCAAGTATGTCTGTCTGTCTCCCTCTCATTTCCTTCCAGCCACTCACCCTCTCATCAGAAATATTCTTACATATACAGTTGTACTCTCTTCTTTACACGTGTATAACATAACCACTTTTATGGCTGTTGTAATATTTGTTGACTGCCTATTCATAGCATATCGCGATCAAGCCTCCAATCAGAACTGATTTGTGTCAGTCTTGAACGGCGGCATCTGTAATTGCTTGAGACGCGGGAATATAAGGGGACAGTGAAATAACTCAGTGACCGCAATTTCATCGCAGAGGAATCTATTTCATATTGCAGAGATGATGGGGGAATGGAAACAATATTTCAAGAACGTTTGACATATAATAATGACAATACGATGATTGGAATGGTTGATAGGCTCTGTAGGGAGGCCATGATGTTGTCGTTTGTGTTCCTAGTGTAGGAGCAAAAAGTGTCTTGACTTAATTACTTGATAAACTTGTGCTGCACAAGTTGAAATGTCGATTGAGAACTATTCATTTACTTAATCAGTGTGGTACTGCTTGTCTCATGATTTTACAAGGGTAGACTTAGGGAAATATCAAGCAAGTTACATTCTAAGGACTAGCTGAGAAGTTTTTATGAAAGGTCAAATAGCAAGTGATTATGTATCATCCATAGATGCGGGGTTATGTTTATTCTTCAGTACTGTGTGCATAGTAAATTACCGAATACGTCATTCGACTGTTTATAGGCCTACGCTCCAAATTCGCATGTTTTTGTTTTGTTTAATACTGTCTTTGAATGTTGTTGTTTATATACTATTTGATTGATTTCATTTGCGTACCCGTTTACCAGTTGATTAAATAGCTATGTATTGTCTTGATTATCATCTAACCAGGGTTTCAAGATAAAATATTGCCTATAACACATTATTGGTGCTGTTGATTTCTAAAATACAATATTTAGTTGACGTTTCTGCCGGATATTCCAGAAAAATCGACTTTTGTTGGGTTGAAGTGACAAGCACAATATTCCACCCAAAATACGCATATCAACATCGCTGCATTTTGCACTAGGCGCAATGGTTCAATCTTGTCACTACAGTTGGCACAAAGTTAATAGATTCAAGTCAGTGACTTTTCAAGGCTTGGTGATATGACAGTTGAAATGAAAAAAAAATTGAACAAACAACATTCACTGATGAATGGGTATAAATACATGTACATTACACTAGGTTTAAAGAGAAACAGATGGATTGAAAGATGCATGTGGTAGCATATATTATAGGCATATGCATACATACACAATTCATAGTATTTTGATGCATAGTAAAATCATATTGTCTCTTCAAAATGATTTTGAAATCTTTCACGCAGATGTAGCAACAAGAGGAAGAGAAAGAGACTTATATCAATCGATGGTAAACGTATTTCACGATTTCGCTTCATTTATGTCACTTTGACGGAATTCAACAGTGCAAACGTTGAACTTGTTCCGTACCGTGCTCTGTCATTGCATAATTCATGGTTTGGCTCCTTTCTAGAACAAAATGATAAGAACAACAACATTTTAAAAAAAGCAGATAAAAAAAAACTCCCCTAAAAAGCAGCCCACGCATGATGGTCGATTACTTCAGCTCGATGGTTGCCCACTAAAGTGTGCGTATCGCCCCACGGTCACCCAACCTGAAGGAAGCGATTACGTTTCCACATCATTTATAGGGTAGCGGAGTATGGGCGGCGATGGGAGAGAAAGGGAAGCGAGACAAAACAGAGGGAGGAAAGCACAAACCTAGTTTTGGCTGCACTGAATAACATTTTATGTTTAATCAAGTGTACACTCGAAGTCTCGTCGAGGGATGCGGTGTACGGCGAGACATGGGTCTGGATGCTTCACAATTCCCCGGTTGTGGGAAAGAAATAACCAGATGCACACATCTACATGACGGTGCCTGGAAGCCATTTTACCACGCATTATTTTCGCTCAATAGAGAGAAGGGGGAATGGCCTCCTGACGATATATTCAATTGAATGAAAGCAGAAAAGTCACAGGAACAGATTGGCACAGATTGGCAACAGTTTGAGAAAAGATCGGATAAATTTGATTGTGTTTAAGGTTCCTAGAATCTAACGTTAGAAATCTCGCTTTGTAATTTCAAGCCTAGCCTAGTTACACTCACACTCTAGTCTGTCTCTGGCTGCAGTAGCCTAGTCGCACACTAGTCTGTCTCTGGTAGCAGTAACAAACCTAGTCATGTCCCTGGTTGAAAAAGCCAAGTCACACACCAGTCTGTCTCTGGTTGCAATATCAAACCTAGTCACACATTAGTGTGTTTTTGTTATTGTTTCAGTAGCGTAGTCACACTGTAGTCTGTCTCTGGTTGCAGTAGCTTAGTCACACTCTAGTCAGTCTCTGGTTGGAGTATGAAACCTCGTCACACTGTAGTCTGTCTCTGGCTGCAGTAGCCTAGTCACACTCTAGTCTGTCTCTTGTTCGAGTATGAAACCTAGTCACACTCCAGTCTGTCTCTGGTTGCAGTAGCCTCATCACACAGTAGTCTGTCCCTGGTTGCAGTAGCCTAGTCACACTCTAGTCTGTCCCTGGTTGCAGTAGCCTAGTAACACTCTAGTCTGTCCCTGGTTGCAGTAGCCTAGTCACACTCTAATCTGTCCCTGGTTGCAGTAGCCTAGTCACACTCTAATCTGTCCCTGGTTGCAGTAGCCTAGTAACACTCTAATCTGTCCCTGGTTGCAGGAGCCTAGTCACACTCTAGTCTGTCCCTGGTTGCAGTAGCCTAGTCACACTCTAGTCTGTCCCTGGTTGCAGTAGCCTAGTCACACAATAGTCTGTCCCTGGTTGCAGTATCCTAGTCACACAGTAGCCTGTCTCTGGTTGCAGGAGCCTCGTCATACACTAGTCTATCTCTGGTTTGCAGTAGCCTAGTCACACTCTAATCTGTCCCTGGTTGCAGTAGCCTAGTCACACAGTAGTCTGTCTCTGGTTGCAGGAGCCTCGTCATACACTAGTCTATCTCTGCATGGTTGCAGTAGCCTAGTCAAATATAGTCTATCTCTGGTTGCAGTAGCCTAGTCAAATATAGTCGTTCTCTGGTTGCAGTAGCCTAGTCAAATATAGTCTATCTCTGGTTGCAGTAGCCTAGTCAAATATAGTCTGTCCCTGGTTGCAGTAGCCTAGTTACACAGTAGTCTGTCTCTGGTTGTAGTAACCTGGTCACAGAGAAGTCTGTTTCTGGTTGCAGGAGCCTTGTCATGACTATATAAAACAATACACAAGTCATTGTCTATGTAGACAAGTGATGTTCTGCGTATTATGGAACACATAAGAAAACGACGTAAAAAAATCACTTCTTTCTTATAATACGTCTGATTTGTCTCAAACTTGTTCCACATACTGTTTCATTGGTATTTCTGTTTTTATTCAATTTAATGTATTAAAGGGGGGAGGGAGAGACAGATGTATCAACTGGTGGTAAATAATTTTCAGCCAATAGTTCTGCAGGACGCATCATTTTTTTATGTCAGAGTATGAGTTACGTTTCTAAGATTCGGAAGGTGAAAATATGAGAATTGTGTGAACCTTTAGTTGCTGACACTCTCTCCCATCAACATGACCCAAATTTCAAACGAGACAGCGTGAAAAACGTAAATAGATATCCGGTTCCTCGAGTTGCTGTGAGCATGTTTGGAGATTATGTCTGTGGCAGAATGTCCCTATATAGAAAGAGGAAGAGGCACAGGGGCAAATCAAATCGGGAAAGAAAATGAAGTTGCTATTCTTAAAAATATTCTTAAACCTTTTTCGGATTCCGGTCTGACAGGAAGGCGCCATTTTGTGGTCTAAAGATCTAGTATACTAGTTGAGACTACTTTCGACTTTATATTGTTGATGATAATAGTGAAACACTATATGCCTATCTTATGTATTCATATTGAAATGCTGAAAAAGAGAGCATGAATCTACTGACACACTAAAAAGAAAAGAAGTATAGTTAGGTCTTGCAGGAAGATTGTTGTCTGACTATCTCTCAATCGGTATATGGTTCTGAGACTTGTCTTACTTATGAATGGTAATGATGATAGTCAAAGACTGAAGGTCTATACAAATTCATTATTTATCATATATCAAAATACCGAAAAACTTGACACACTCAGTAAGAAACACATATAGTTCATGGCATATATAATTATGATAACATATATGTATTACTGTGTTCAATACGTCGAATACGTATATGAAATGCGGGAAGCAAACATTTCAAAACAAATAAAGTAAGTATTCGAATTCAAACCAAGAAGGCACGTACAGTTCCACAGAACAACACCATCAACAACAACTGTGCACGCACCACCTTCAATTTTCTCCTCTTCTTCTCTCCCCAACTCCTCACCCCATCCTGCATTGTCCGTGTATATGCGTGTAAAAAGAACAAACTGAGAGACGACATTTTAAAGAAACAGAAAGCCAGACAGGTAGAGGCCATATCACACATTATTAAGAAAGTGCGCGTTCGGAATTATTAAATGCGTTAGAATGCGTTAGAATGGAATTCCCAGTGTTTTTCCCACGCTTTGATTTGCGTTCACTCAAGAAAATGTAATCTTGGAGGCAATGATCGCTCACCTCAATCATCTGTCTTGATCTCCTATTAGGGGAAATCAAGTAGAGAGAGGGAGAGAGAGAAAAAAAAAAGAGAGACAAATATTGTTATGTAGAGAGGAGAGATAAACAGAGGGGCATACTACAAACTGAATAAAACATAACAAAACCGACAGAAGCTCTAACATATATGAAAAGAACATATTAATAATATATGTATTATTTTTATGTGATATGCTTCTCTTTGGCATTTGAGTGCTTTATTGGTTGAAAACGCACGCTTGGCACATAAACAGTTGATGAAATTCGCATGGGAAGGGGAGCGAAACGCGTAAGTTACTATCATGCTCAACTAAGGAGAGCGAGCCAAGTCGCCTAAACCCAAAACTGTGTTAAATATGGATGTCGAGCCCAACCACTCGCAGAAAATTATAGAGATCGAAACATGTTGTTAATTAAAATAGACAAAAGTAACAGTTTGAAAAAAACGGATGATCGATAAGAAGGTATTGGATATCTAAATTTAGTCAAATTCGCAACAGTTGAAACAGTTGTCATGGAAATACGAAATCGAAATGGCACGGATGGGCGAGACATGTTCCTACTTGTATGTTTGAAGATTGAAGGCGAAAGAAGGTATTTACATGATAATGTGCTGCATCAAATGAGCCTGTAAGCTTGAACCCCACGAAAACCGTTAGTTTAAAGTATTATAGTTCGAGTCTCTCTCTCTCTCTCTCTCTCTCTTTCTCTCTCTCTCTCTCTCTCTCTCATTCTCTCCCTCTCTCTCTCTCATTCTCTCTCTCTCTCTCTCTCCCTTTCTCCCTCTGCTTCCCATTCCCCCTCTCTCCTTTTCTTTATTTCCGTCCCCTCTCCCCCCTTTCCCATCTACCTTTCCTTCCGCTCGCTTCTTCCCCTCCTTCCTCACCCTTCCATCTCCCCTCTCAACCATTCATCTCCCCTGTCTCCACTTCACCGGTCGTTTCCAGTGATACCCGACTGCTTCAATCCTAAATGGAAATGCAATTTACGTTTGCAAATCGGCCTCGAGGTTCCCAAATTCTACATTCCACGCGCTCTATGTGCCGTACCTACGAGCACTTTTAACACTCAGAATATTGAAATCTGAAGGTCTTATCATAATCATTGTAGCTGTATTGGATTGGCAACGTATCTCATTTGCGTTAAAATACTTCAAATTCTTCCTCGATATTTAAAAACTGTTTGATTAGTTCAATTTTAAAGGTGTGGGTTAGACATTTCAGTGAAGTCACAGTAACACCTAGTTTGATTATTGAAAAGACTTAATCTTAATAATAGTTGTCGCCCAAAATATTGATGGGATTATATATTGAATGAGATATTCCAAGTATGCTTATGACATAAAACATCATGATGCAATTTTGCATCACTAGTATAAAATAACTGCAACTGTTTCTGCGCTATTAACCCATTCTGTTAGTAATACACACCATATGTGATATATCAGCACTTTGTGAGTGCACGAAGGTTTAAGGAATATCATGATACAGGATCATGTTGTATGTTGACAATTTGACAGTATATCTCCGTTCCCACCTGTGGTCAGGGCAAATATTGAGCTAAGCGACAGACATAATGCTTGTGGCTAAAATGATATCATGAAGAACACAAAAATAAAGCCAAACACGTCTTTAGGCTGGGTGTTTTCGCAATAGTGCTGGAGTACTTTCCTTAAAATCGACCGTATTCCCCTTGGCTGAGTGAATGCACTGAAATAAACTCCCTCCGCTTATAAATAACTTCACGAAGGAAGGGAACATTAAAAATATTAACCACAAACGAACGTTGCTTTACAAAAAAAAAAAAAAAACACGTGCAGCTTTTTATATAACATGTCAGCGCGACCAATGTTTAATCAAAACATCTCCATTGTACAGATAAAAATAAATATATTATCAAAAAGATATTGTACGCAATTACAGCATCAAGCCCATCATTAAAACTTCAGTTGTGGTTGTTTTAAGCAATGATAGCTTGAATAGAACATGTCATTTATTTTCTTTTAACTACCGTAAAGTGTGAAAATACGGCTTGGGTTTCATTTGGAAGCTAGTGGTGATTGATGGTGAATAACAGGTTTGCACTTAAGCAGATTGAATTCATATAATATAGCACTTTGATCGCAAGTTTTATCTTTTATTGCTTTTGTTAGCTTTAGGCTGATGGGGGAATTGATGATATCATACTGTTATCTTTAAGGAAGATATAGATGCGCACTTGAAATTGCAATATTTCTGGGAGGGGGGTTATGATAATAATGATGATAGGCAGATCCTCCAGCAAATCAACACAGTAACATGCTCGATATGTGTGTATGTTCTATAGATAGAAGCAAAGCAAAGCAAATAGATAATAGATAACACTTCGAGATGAAAGGCAAGTGAATAAAGCTTACTTTATTGATATCTGAGAAAAGTATTTATATTGTATTTCAGCAATACCTCTACTGTGCTATATATGATAATTCAAAGCAAGCGATGGATGAGGACTAAATAGTGCATACCGAGTTGCACGATGGAGAACAACAATAACAACGAAATAAATGACTTGGCACTCTTGCCTCTTGGATTCTCTTAGGGTGAGCAGGGAGGATATAGAAGATAGGAAATACAGATATATCGAGAATGTGGATTTAAGAAAGAGGGTGATAGCAAGAATAAACGGATACAGAAATAGACAAATATAACTTTGCTCGTTTTCTTTCTCCTTAGGAAAGAAAGTGGGAAATTGGAAAGCAGTAGAGAAGCAGAGACTGAGAGATAAAACAAAGATGGCGAAATTTTGAATGGGGATATTAAAGAGGGGAATAAGGGGAAGAAATGGACAGATGTATAAAGCCAATAACAGGAAGAGAGGCCTGCTAGAAATCCCCCCCCCCCCTGTACCCACAAGACTTCAGAAATGGAACTGGCATTTTATGGTCGCAAATTGAGTTTTGAATCGCCCCTTGGTATTACCCCTGGAGCTATACACGTGCTGTATGTCATGGGACAGTACAGTTGACCTCAGCTGCAGTGGAGAGAGAAAATCCGCAATCCCCTAGTTGTTCTCCACAGGGGTTTCATTCAATTTGAGCTCTTCTGTTCAAACAGAACTAATAACGGCTTTTGTCGTCAAAATGCAGCTTATACCAAATATATATATCCCGTTCATCAGATATGACATTTTGTATCCCCTATATATGACTATTTAACCATTATTGACAGGACAAATTGTCGGGATTGCGTATCATTCTCAACGCAGATGGTTTCAATGTTTACATTTTATAAAGAAGGAGATTGGCGGGACAGCTTTTGTCGCCAATATCTCCAATCACAATGAGATCTAGTTTCATTTTCCTCACCTTATTCCTTACGCTGTGTTAGATGGAGAAGAGACAGTCATAGAGAGAAAGAGAGGGAAAGAAAATGAGATAAGGAGGGGGGGGGGGCAAGATAATTGTAAGCAAAGAAATGCTCCCATTTTTATGTCGTGATGGCATTGGCCCGTATTTACAAAAGTGGTTTGACACTTAACGTAAACTAACTTTATGGGCGCAATATAAATCATCTGATGCTGTCACAAAATCATTTAAATCGCAACAGTGGGCGATTTCAATTAATTGTTGTAGTTGTTATGTTTACGAACTCAGTATACCATTGTGTAAAGATCTAGACAACCCAATCATCTCGAGGACCTTCAGAAGCCATGTTTTGATAGTCACATTCAGTTACTAGCTACACATTTCTTCTACCTCCGATGATGTTACGATAGGTATCTTCTACCCCGATGATGTTACGATAGGTATCTTCTACCCCGATGATGTTACGATAGGTATCTTCTACCTCGATAATGTTACGATAGGTATCTTCTACCCCCGATGATGTTACGATAGGTATCTTCTACCCCGATGATGTTACGATAGGTATCTTCTACCTTCGATGATGTTACGATAGGTATCTTCTACCCCCGATGATGTTACGATAGGTATCTTCTACCCCGATGATGTTACGATAGGTATCTTCTACCTCGATAATGTTACGATAGGTATCTTCTACCTCCGATGATGTTACGATAGGGATCTTCTACCCCGATGATGTTACGATAGGTATTTTCTACCTTCGATGATGTTACGATAGGTATCTTCTACCCCCGATGATGTTACGATAGGTATTTTCTACCCCCGATGATGTTACGATAGGTATTTTCTACCCCCGATGATGTTACGATAGGTATTTTCTACCTTCGATGATGTTACGATAGGTATCTTCTACCTTCGATGATGTTACGATAGGTATCTTCTACCTCCGATGATGTTACGATAGGTATCTTCTACCCCCGGTGATGTTACGATAGGTATCTTCTACCTTCGATGATGTTACGATAGGTATCTTCTACCTTCGATGATGTTACGATAGGTATCTTCTACCTCCGATGATGTTACGATAGGTATCTTCTACCCCGATGATGTTACGATAGGTATTTTCTACCTTCGATGATGTTACGATAGGTATCTTCTACCTTCGATGATGTTACGATAGGTATCTTCTACCTCCGATGATGTTACGATAGGTATCTTCTACCTCCGATGATTTTACGATAGGTATCTTCTACCTTCGATGATGTTACGATAGGTATCTTCTACCTCCGATGATGTTACGATAGGTATCTTCTACCCCCGGTGATGTTACGATAGGTATCTTCTACCTTCGATGATGTTACGATAGGTATTTTCTACCTCGATAATGTTACGATAGGTGTCTTAAGCTGGAGGATGTTTTGGAGGCGGGGCTTAGCAGGGCACATTGAACATTTAGTGATTTTATAATGTACGTATATGTACCAACATATTTCAACATGTATTATTTTGATGACAGGGGAATTTTAATGCACATCATGCATTTTTGCACATGAAATATACACCAGCCCTATAGAGCAGCAGTTTGTCTGGCCCAAGTGTTATAGTGCGCTGACCCTGTCCATAGGCTCTCCGATGCTCTGCAATGGAGCAGATAGTTGTAGTCTAGACCGTGATTTCGTATAGAACGTTAATGGCGTGCCATGCACGAATGTATTTATTTGGCCGTGCGCTTGAGTGCGTTATTGCGTGTACATGTACCGTATGTATAGTTATAGCGGGCCTATTAAGTAGGGGCGTGCGCCATGGGCGTGCGCTACCTTCACATCTCCTGCTGATCAACGCCATAACCCTTCCTGTGACAGACAGGTTGCTCCTCTTTTGAAGTTGTGTGTTTATTAGGTCAAGACATTAGAAAGTGGTAAATGGAGAGTTACTTCAATCATTCCTGTAAGTGCCCTTTCCATGTCAGTGTGCTGTGTGTCAGTATTACGTTGTGTTTTCAGTTCCATATGAAAGGAAAACATACATTCATTTGTATGAGTAGATTATGCAGCATCTTTAATGAATCAATTTTCTTCGTTAACGATTTTGAACAAGTCTTGACGTGGTTATATAATTTATCTTCATCGTTAAAACGTTATAACTCAAATACATTGCAAGCATATACACTGCTGTTTGGAAGGATACACTGTTTGCTTGAATACAGATTCTACTTTTTTTTTCTTTTACCGTTTTTCTCTTTCAAAGAATGTGCGCCTGTCGCGTGACAGCAGAAATCAATATTATTGTTTGCCCCTTTAAAGACACGGCACGCTGACATAA